>CABFOQ010000855.1:0-13801 GCA_900660455.1 Gephyroberyx darwinii | reverse complement strand
CAAAAAGTCTATTTTTAGCATGTACTCCCTCATGAGCTTTCTTAATGGCCGCTTTAAGAGTTGTCAGTGCTGTTTTAATAAAGACTGATGTTGACCTAATCCTCAGTCCTTGTAGATATTAAGATTCATAGTACATTTGTTCCTTTTCTTGTGATTGTGCAGGCCAAGGTTCAAGTTTAGCACGCAATCTTTTTTTGTTGTTGCAGTTTCCCTGGACTTCTCTGCTATGAGCAGTTTATGTTTTGTTGTGCAGGCACATTTACTTGAAGGGAAGATTCGATCCCTATATTTTATCTTGTAGTATTTTCAACAGTTTTTGGGCCTGCAGTTATAGCCATTTAATGAGGATAAGACAGTTGATATTAAAACATAATTTATGATTTTAAAGATGGGGGAGGGAATAACTCAAATGCAAGGTGGATATTGACCAAAAAGGTGTTGCTGATCAGTTTGGAAGAGCGAATGTTCATAAAGCTCAGCTAAACACAGTAATGTGGAATAGGGCACTGGACAGTGAAACACAAGATGGTGAGTGAGCAGGTTGCCACAGCAACCGTGTTTCTAGGAGTGCATGCATCGCTGCTGCATAGGAGAGGGGATGCTGAGGGCTGGCATGAAACCTTTTAAAATACCATGTTTATTAAAGAGCAAAATTGTTAAAGAAATAAAATCAAAAGTTCTCTCACAAAAAATGCAACAGCTTATAGAGAATGTCAACACAGCGGACGAAAGTAACTAACAAAGATGACAAAGATCTTTCTATTTGTTTTGAACAGACAGCACAGGCTTGTGACTGGAAGGGACTTATAGGGTAAAAAAACACCGTGTTTGAGAACACAATGAACACTTTCTCTTTGGTCTAATCATCACAAGGGAAACAGCCCAACCATTTCTAAATTTAGTGAGTCTGCTGATGCTTGCAGCCATTTCTGTTTCTAGAAGTGTGTAACTCGCTCTCAACCAAAGACACATTCCCATTTGAAAAACATAATACACAACTGACATTTGTGAACCACAGCAATCCAAATTAATTTTGCATCTTCTTCTTGTTTTTGTTCCAAATCTAATTGTAGTTTTTATCTTTGATTCCTTGTGATTAGGAATCTCATGTGATTGCCCTTTGCTTATTGTGTGCAATATGTGCATTTGCAAAGAGTCAAATATCATCCCTTAGTTTTAGTTAGTTTACTTAGTTCTGAAACGCTAAGTAATGCATAGCAGTTTTGGTAGCTTAGTTACAATCCTATGCCTTTGTCTTATGATGGATCACATGGATCTCTACATCTCAAAGTTCAGTAGATTCAGGCCTAGATAATTTTCATTGGCATTTGTGTACAAGGACTCATTTGTCATGTCTTTCACCATTTTAAACAAAACTTTGCATTGTTTTGAATATGGGATACTACCGTTGTGTACATTTATCTGACCTGATTCATATACATGGTGAGACTCCAGTCTAAAATCCATATTGCTGTCATCCTAATGGGTGTGCTGCAGCACTTGTGACCCAGCTTGAGCTTTTAGAGTTTTGTGGCCATTTCAAACCATGACCCAGATGTTAACTTCAACCTATGAAGAAAATGGCAGCTGACTCACTTGTTAGACTGCAGGCCATGATTTGAGAGCCACTGCTTTAGTCTTACCAGAAAACCCAAACCAGCTTTTCATGCAATCTGGCACATATGTATTCACGTGACAATAGGGACAATGAGATGTTTTGAGGTTGAGATTCTGTGCCGAGAATACTTGCATGTATATGCTAGGTTATTATCTTAAAGCTACCTCACTATTCACTTATTTGACCCCCTCCCTCTGTCTCTCTCTTTTTCTGTCTCTCTCCTTACAGTGAGGAGCATCACCCTGTACCGAGACACCGCTTTCAAGATCAAATCCTCCCCAGATATATTCTCTATTCTTGTAATTGTCATGGGAACTAAAATACGTAGTTCCCTGAAATGACATGTTGAAAAATACAAGGTGTTTGATAGTCAAACAAACATGAGCAAAGTAAAATAAGAATCCATTAATGTTGAATAAAGAGAGTGTTTAATATAACATTACACTCTTTAGCTTGATTTCTAAAGTCACTGCTTCAAAGAGAAAAATAAAATAAGAGCTTAAATATGAATGCCAAGATAAGCACTTGATTTTCCTTATTTGGAGGTGACTTATCAATATCATAGAAATAGGGGTGGGTCATGACTCAGTTGCCATGCGTGTTGTCATGGTGACCAGCCCCTGTACCCCTTCCCCCCTCCTCTGGTTGGTCCAGCTTTTGTTGTGGTTTCACAACCATGGACCTCAGCTGACAGAGGCAGCACCCCCATGCCCCACCCCCTGTACCTGCTCCAATCAGGCGAGTCGTGTCATCTGTACAAGGAAGAGTTTAGAGCAAGTACCAGATAGTATTTCAGAGAACACAAGATACCTCAATCTACAAGAGAACTCCATTCAGGTAAATATGGCTTCATCTACACACAGGGTATACAGTCACACTGAAGAAATATATTTAAGTAGGACTAAATCTGATATTCATACAATGTGCATCTTTTTGTTGCCCACACCAGGTGATCAAGTCTGACACATTTAAGCACCTGCGGCATTTGGAAATCCTCCAGCTCTCCAAGAACCACATCCGGCAGATTGAGGTTGGAGCTTTTAATGGCCTTCCCAACCTCAACACACTGGAGCTGTTTGACAACCGTCTCACAGTGGTACCGTCACAAGCTTTTGAGTACCTCAGCAAGCTACGGGAGCTATGGCTACGAAACAACCCCATTGAGACGCTGCCGGCCTTTGCCTTTCACCGCGTTCCCTCTTTGCGCCGTCTCGATCTAGGGGAACTCAGGAAGCTGGATTTCATCTCAGAGGCTGCCTTTGAAGGTCTGGTCAACTTGCGCTTCTTGAACCTGGGCATGTGCGGCTTGAAGGACATCCCCAACCTCACCCCGCTAGTGCGACTAGAGGAGCTGGAGCTGTCAGGGAACCAGCTGGGGATCGTCCGACCTGGATCCTTACAGGGCCTAGTGTCACTTCGCAAGCTGTGGTTAATGCACTCAAGGGTGTCCGTCATTGAACGTAATGCCTTCGATGACCTCAAAAACCTGGAGGAGCTTAACCTCTCCCACAATTCCCTACACTCCCTGCCCCATGACCTCTTCACCCCTTTGCATCAGTTGGAAAGGGTGCATCTCAACCATAACCCTTGGGTGTGCAACTGCGATGTTCTGTGGCTCAGCTGGTGGCTGAAGGAAACCGTGCCCAGCAACACCACATGCTGTGCTCGCTGCCATGCACCCCCAGGTCTAAAGGGCAGGTACATTGGGGAGCTGGACCAGAGCCACTTCACCTGCTACGCCCCAGTGATTGTGGAACCACCCACCGACCTCAATGTCACTGAGGGCATGGCTGCTGAGCTGAAATGTCGTACTGGAACCTCCATGACCTCAGTGAATTGGCTCACTCCAAATGGCACTCTGATGACCCATGGGTCATACCGAGTTCGGATCTCAGTACTTCATGACGGAACACTCAACTTCACCAACGTGACTGTGCAAGACACTGGCCAATACACTTGCATGGTAACCAACTCCGCTGGAAATACCACTGCAACAGCTGTGCTCAATGTGTCTGCCTCAGATCCCAGCAACAACTACAGTTATTTCACCACTGTCACCGTGGAAACCGTGGAGACAGTGCAAGAGGAGAATTCAGCAAGACAGTATATTAATGAGACCTTCATAGAATTTCCGGGTCCTACTGTTCAAGGAGGGGTATTAGAAACCCGGCCTGGTATTACCATATCGCCCTCTCTCTCCTCTCTTTCCTCACTGTCCCCACGAGCCAACAGAGCCCATGAAAAGGCAGTGACTGTGTCCATAATGGATGTAACTAACATTCCAGGCCTAGATGACGTAATGAAAACCACTAAGATCATCATTGGTTGCTTTGTAGCCATTACTTTTATGGCAGCTGTAATGTTAGTGGTGTTCTATAAGCTTCGGAAGCAGCACCAGCTACACAAGCACCATGGCCCTGCCAGAGCTATTGAAATCATCAACGTAGAAGATGAGATTGGAGCCGGGACTGGAAGTGGCATTTCAGGTGGGTCAACCATGAATTCTGGCGGTGGCGGAGAAGGAACCCTCAGAATACATCATCCAGAAATAGTCAACCTTCCTAACATTGGCCGATCAGATAATCTCAATCATTACTACAAGACACATCATTTCAACAACAACGTGATGGGTCTTAGTATTGGTACTGAAGGGATGGGACCAGGAGGTATCCTCAATAACAAGAACAACCAGCAAGGCCAGGATATCCCCATCTCTTGTACTTCAGTCCCAATCTCCACATCCAATTTGCTAACCACATCTGGCAATGGCACCAACTCCAACCCCAGTTCTATGTCTCCACCGCTGCCAATGTCTCTCCCCATGCCTACCATGGGATTACATGGATCGATCAAGGGTTTCATGGGCCACAACCAGAATCCCCAAATGGAGCCTCTTCTCTTCAAGGGGAGCTCGAAGGAAAACGTCCAAGAGACTCAGATCTAAAAACAAAGTGAGAGTGTAGAGAGAGAGTGAGCAAGAGTCGAAGACAGAGAGGGGATTGATGTTGGGTTTATGTGCGGAACGATTAGACACTAGAGTGCATTGACATTACACCAGGAGAGAGGATAGACTGACACGGCAATACACAAACACATAGACTGGTCAGTGACAGTGTACTGAGCCAAGGATTACCACAATGGGCCACTTGTGTTTGTAGTAACGATCATGGCCATGGAGTTAAAGGAATGGACATTACTACAATGTAAATCTGTGCCAAAGCAAATGTTTCTTGTAGTTTCTACAAGCTGTATTCTCATAGGGAAAAAATAGCCTTTCCAAGTACTCAATCCCCAAGTCGTTGTTGGCCAGCCGAGATGAAAGACATGCACAGCACTTACCACACTGAAGATCGGAGACTTTACAGAACAAAATTCAAGAGACATTTTTCTTCCACACAAAACACAAGACACACTCTCTCTCAAGTGACTCAATAGACTCCCTCAAGGTGACAATTATGTAGGCAGAAATAGAAGGACAAAAGGTACAGTGCAGTACAAACTACTGTGAAAAATCCACAAATTATATAAATATATTTTCATTTAAATATGTAACATTGCAGACTCCAATGCAGAGATATTTTGGGGTGGATGTATAAGCTGGTATAGTTTGTTTCTTTGTGAATAATCAGGGGTGTTGATTGTGGAGGTTGGTTATACGATACATGTTTTGAGTTTGGCTACTTCTCAAAAACATAAGGGCTCAATTGCAACACTCATTGTGAATCTTTGAATTGGCTTTGTGACATAAACTCCATTTAGGTTGTAGAACAGTAAATGCAAATCTCTGTTTGACAAACTTTTGTCTGTTGCTTCAGTAGTAATCATTACAAACTTTTGTGTTCTGAGAGTATATTATGTATTTTGTAAAAGCCAGCTACTTGGTATTTGAATTGACAGCTCTGATACTTAAATGCCAGCATCAAATAATGGTAAAATGATGTTCCTCAAACACAGTAAGGTAATCCAATGCAAAGACCTTTATGGGTAAAATAAAGTGTTGACAATGTGTTATTTGAATCAGATCAGTAGCCAGATATTTGCTTTTAGATAGGAATTTGATATGACCTCCTTGCTCATGGTTACCATGGTCATGCCATAAAATGCTGTCATAAGGATAATTAGACATCTATCTATCTACAGCAGCATTGAAGATGGGATTTGACATCCAACTTAGGATGATTGGAGTGAATGGAAATGTACAGTATAATAATAATAGTAATGTCTGGTTGTATGACAATTGTAAGATCCACATTTTTACAGTGTAACTTTCATATGTTAAATGCCATTTACGCTTCTTGCGTTTCAACTATGTATTTCTTTATTTTTGTTAGTTTGATATAATGTGTACAGTTGTCTAGCCATGTATCATTACGTGTGAAATAAATCAATCATATATTGGGTTGTGGCGGGTCAATATGGCAACCACATAAGTAACATTTGTGAAGAGTGAGACATTATGCAGGCTTCTGTGCTAAACCTGGATTAAATGTATGGTTTGTGGTTTAGCCATTAGTCATCTTGGTAATGATAGGTGGATCTGCTCTGTTAACATGTTCTGACAGGCTTTTAGTCATTTTCCTATGGAAGCTCTACTGGCTCTACTGGTCTTGCAAAATATTTCACAAAACAAATATTTCCTGTTTTCTGTATTTCACATTTTAATGAAGGAACATTTCACCCAAATTACTCTTCAGTATGCTTCTCCCATGGCGATTCTTTATATGGGTTCAAAAATGGTTTTGAAACATATTTTCCATACAATATACAATATATACAATATACAAGATGGATTGAGGGAAGAGACACATTAAACAATGAGTGACCTATTTTGGATAAAAGATTGTGTAGGTCAAGGGGAATCTAAAATGTTTGTTGCAATTGAGCACAAACTGGACAAGCAACCAGTTTTTCCAGATAAATGGAAACAAGATAGGATTATCAACAACATCATATCAACAAGGTTTTTGACTCTAATGCAGCTCTGTATGTGATTTTACTATTTTTTGTTGCACCCTCCCTCAGACCTGCTTATATATAAGAGCTGCTTTATGTGAGTGATGATGGTCTTTCTTATCAGCAATGAGCCCATAGTCAGTGGAGAAAAGGGATTAACATTGTAGAATAGTAATAATGATGATGATGAGTAATGATATCATACAAAATGCATCCATAGTCATAGTCATCGAGGTTACACATATTAATGTAACTATGAAAGGAACATCTTCGGCATTAGCACACACTGTTAAATGCCAAACAACTAAGCCATGCATTATGTTTGCTTATTGACACCTACAATATCACATGTAAACTGATAGATACTCTCTGATTGTTCAAATAACTCTCAGGTTGTTTAAATTGCAGGTTTTTGTTGTCTCAACTTGGTACCATTATCATTGGCTGTGGGTATCTTTCAAAACTATGTACCATAGTAAATGTGGGTTGCGACCCAACAGACAGATCTAGTGGGCAGGGTTCAATTGTAGCCCCACAGAGACACAACTAGAATATAAATGAAGGCTAAAGACACAACATATGGCTGCTCTCTTGATGTGCTGCATTTGGTAACTCTGCCATCAGATTTCAAAGAGCATACCAGATACCTCATAGTGTGCTACAGTATGCGTGAGGCAAAATTTCTGCTTGTTAACTGTGTAACAAAGTCTTTATCCTACACCGAACAATATTGTGTGGCAGTCTTTGATGATGATTACAAATCACTTAATCATGAATTACGGAAGTGTTCCTTTCATACAACTGGACATGTTCCATAAGATGCAACAAATTTGTCACTATTATCATCGTTATTACTAATGTGGAAGTTAGCGCAAAGAAGAAGGGCTTTGTGGCATCTTAGTGTAGTGGCTGCCATCGTAGATATAGAACTTGATACTACCCATAAGGAGACACATTCTAGTGTTTACGAACGTATGTCCCCTTTTGTGAGGATCACAAATTTGAGACTGGACTTTGAATATGTGCATACTTTGAAACTGTACCTATACCACTGTACCTCACTGTATAATATGGCAGTGATTGACGCAGTTTGGCCACAGATGGAGTACTGGCATATGTGTATCCTCTGCACCACCCCTCGCTTAGAATGGATGCTTCAGCCCAGATGGCATTTCTTGGTCTCTCGGAAGCAAAACTCCTTAATCAAATGGATTATCGTATCTGAGACACCAAATTGCGAGACAAGAAAATGGAGTGCGATATATTTAAATGGTGGACTGACCTTTTGGTACTTTAAAGGTAAGCTGTTCTGTTTGATAAAAGAATATGAAAAGAAGCTGTACCTGTTTTGAAAGCTTTTTAAAAGGAATGAGAGAACAGTGTTAAGCTCTAGAAAAATATAGATTTCTTTAATACAAAATAATAAAAAATGTCATTTTGTGTTTTTTTCCAGTTGTTGGTTGTATCTCAGTATGTGATATTATCAATTTGGGTCTTTATGTACTGTCATTAAATGTCATTTTTCCACGCATTAATCCAGGTACACAATGTGGCTAAAGTTTTGAAGATTGTACTTCTTCAATCCAATTATAGCAAAATCCACACGTGCTGTATTTCCACTTCAATGACTGTCATACAATGACAATGAGAGGTATATTATTTCACTGTTACTACTTCATGTGACTTAACTTTTTGCCAGCTGTAAGGAGTTATTCTGCCATTAGGAACATATGCCACTTTTGTTCTTTGTTGTGATTTCATCCTACAGAGCACCACCACTAACTAAATGAGAAATGAGTTAACAGGTTCAAAATGCTGATGTTTCAAATAAGTTATTGCGTGACATTTTATAAAACAAAATGAAAAAAAATGTCTGAACAATGATTGTGTTTATGCTGTATTTTGTTATTTCATTTTATTTTTTTCTTCAGACACAATTTCAAAGCGGGGTGAATGCTGGACACAATTGCTAGACGTGGTTGCTGGCCCCTTATAACTGCGCTCTGTGCACAATTATATTGTAATAGCTAGTATGTGTATCTCATAATGTTAACACAAAGCTTATAAAAGAGCAAATGTGTACACAATACTGTAGGCCTGTCCATAATTAAAGAAATCCCAGTTGGCTAATAATCAGTTTGTTGATCAACCAAATAGTTTCTTTTAATTTCTCATGCAAAATGATTGACTGACTTAAGATCTAATGTTTTTAAAGACCAATACATATTATTGAATATGAACATGAACATGAAAAAAACATTGTATTGACCTAGTAGTCTTGGTTGATTGAGACCCTAATTACTACTTAGCTGACTACCTGACTAAGAGGGGGCAGCTGTAGAATTTAGTAATATCACTATAACACATCCATGACCACACATCACCACAACTATCTAAATAAACCAATTGTCAGACATTAGTGTAACTTTACATTAACCAACAGTGCCAACATTTTTGATTATTGTGATTTTGCAATTCTAAAAAATACATTAGGAAAACAAATGTAAGTGTAAAATGTAAATGTAACTAATTTTCATAAGTTGGATGAAAGGAAACAGGAAGGAGGACCTGGTCAATACTCCAGAATCACTACTCCTACCTTGAAAAGGTTGACAAAATAATATT
This sequence comes from Gephyroberyx darwinii, assembly GCA_900660455.1. Taxonomy (NCBI): domain Eukaryota; kingdom Metazoa; phylum Chordata; class Actinopteri; order Trachichthyiformes; family Trachichthyidae; genus Gephyroberyx; species Gephyroberyx darwinii. Next base: position 4,605 of record CABFOQ010000855.1, on the reverse strand, counting down.
TTATTATTTTTGTCTTACTGTGTTGTATGTTGTTCTTAATGTTATTCACACATGTTATCAATGCAATAGTTTTTAACTTCCCTGAGGTACTTTAAATTCTTGCTTTAAATTGTCTCGGCTATCACAGATGTCCACGGACCACTATAAGTCCAACTTACATCACAAAACTGCAACCTCAAGGGATTCATGCAATAACAAATGCATCAAGCGTGCAACGATAACAGTGAATTTGAATAATATGTTTAGATAAAGTGTTAGGTTGGGGTTTACAAGCAGGGAGATTGGATTTTAAACGTCTTAGGGGGCGCTATGTAAACTAATTTTCTTGAATGTGATTGTACTTGCCTGTACTCTTCGGTCTCCTGAGATCTCATTGGTCCCCATGAGACTTCCTGGACATAATGTTAAAGGGCCTGCACACTGAAATAGCAATACAGAAGATTACCATTTATAGATGACACTTATTTTATGGTTATATCATGAGTTGCCAAGAACTGTTTTCTGAAGAGCATAACCTGGAGCTAAGAAAAGACATAAAAGCAAATGCCCCATAAAACCTTGAGGTGACTCTAAATTTAAAGCAGATTATCCACATTTGTGTGTTGTGGAGTTGTGCTGTTTCTCAGAACAAAAAGAACAAAAACATGATGAGTGCTCAAAAAAGACTTGGGTTCCTCTTTCTCTTGCTATGTCTGGCTTTCAAATTGAGAGAACCAGTAGATTTAGGAGATGCAAAAGGTAATGCTCATGAAGGGGGGCATGGCAATGAGCAAAGAGTGTATCTACAGCAGAAAAGAAATTGGTTTACAGCACCCTCCTAGAATGAACATATGTGATGGAGGAAGGTGATGTTGGTTAATTTAAAAAAATCATTTTCAGCCCTCGCAGCAACAAACAACTATATCCATTGGAGGTATGTTTCTCCACATAATTTAACGCTTGTAATTTGTAACTGATATATTAAACAGGAAGAAGAAAATAGAAAATATTTCTGTGAGTAGAATGTAACTCTCTCCTTGTACCTAGACTGCTTCCTTAGCATGCTTATGGTGCAGTCATTTTCTAGAAACGCTCTGTGCCTGCGCCATCCTCTCCTCTCTTCCCTATGCTGTCTTTTTCCTTCAAATTCAATAACCTCCCAGCAGTGTGTTTCTCCAGGGAATCCCCTGGTTCCCTTGGCCCACAGACAGACTGCAGAGTCTGTGGGGAACCTGACACAACATGAACTCCACTATGAAGCAGAGGTGTCAGAGTCTGTGGGCTGCATCTCTGCTGATTGAGGCACCATGAAAATATTGAGTTTTTTTCTCCACACTTGAAAAGCTGAGGAGAAACACATACTTACACAAGAGTGGTGTGTTTGGTATAGCTGTGTGGGTAGCAGTAGTAGCGAAAAACCTAAGTATAGAATCTGTGGCCTATTTAGGCATTGTTTATGAGGACTGACTACCCAGTATCCTTTACAGTCTCAGTTTAGACTCAATATCCCAAGTATTATGGAAAATAAGGGGAAAAGATGCCAATGACCCAGTGGGACTTCATTTGTGTAAGACGGATAAAAGAGACCGAAAAGGCTTTTGATTTAGAGTCGGCTCTTTGTTTAAAAATTCTGTTTTTGACTGTTATTACTCGAAACTGTGTTCGTGAATTATTAGCTTACTACAGCTGTTCTCAGAGGGCTTTCTCAAACTGTACTGAACATACTTTGTTTTTATTTCGGTCTATATTTAGTTTCTCTGTCTTCCCCATGCATTAGATACCCTGACTGTTTTTTCCTTCCTCACCCAAACAGTGGAGACAATGGAGATCTCAATTAATAATCTAGAGAGAGCAGATGCACAAAGGCAGGGAAGCTATTTTGGTTGTCATTTGGTAGGCATAACTCTTAACACATAACTCTTATCCCATATATCCATCCAGTGTACTTCCCAAGCACTCGTCAGGAGCACTCGTAAAACAGTTCTTCACCTCATCTGAAGTCTCTCTCTGGGGATACAACGCTCAACCCAACCAACAAGTCATGTCACCTGAAAAAAATGTCAATTTGCCTCTACTTTCCCTAAATGTTGCAGCAGTGGTGTGCAATAGAGTAACTAGTGTGTGTGCCTGTGTCTGTGTGGGTGGTTTTTGATGCATTGTGTCACATTCTGGATGGTGGTGTTACATGTTTTCTCATAGATAAAAGGTTCATCTTAGGAAAGATAGTTTAATTTTAATAAAAACCACATATCTTTATGATCACATTTAGTTTTGCATAGTTTCCAGCACTGATGGCATATTTTTGCTCATGCAGAACATGCAGATACAGCAGAGAAGTCATGTTTTCCTTCAAGTCAATGAAATATTGACAGTTCTGCAGTATTAGTCAAAATTAGTCTGATTATCTTATCAATTTGCAGCAATGGGACAGTGACAAAAATATCCTCTCCTGATGCTGAATCCTCAGTGCACTATAAAATAGCTTACGTATTCCAAATGCACCAGTGCGTTATGAACGCATTCATAATGCATCCTAACCATGTTTGATGTTACCAATACCGGACCTGTACAAGGAGTTTCTCCATAAATATCTCACCAAGGCTTCTTGGTGTACGATAGGAGTTTAAGAATGGAATTTCTGACCCATGAATATTTACTTTCGTACATTGGGACTTCCAGGGTAAATACGGGGGAAGGCATGCGTGCACTGATGCGGGAAATTGTATACAGCATCTATACATACATGTCAAATTATTGTTGTGGTGCTACTATTACTTTGCTTGTGATACTCACTTACTAAAGTGGGGTCCAAAAGTCTGAGTCCACTTCCAAGAACTCTTATTTCATCATTTATCAAAAACAGAGAGAGAAGGGGTGGAGGGGAAGTCAAATGATATTTCCCAAACAAGATTACATAATTTAAAAAATGTATTAATACTTTAAAACTTTAAAACTTTTTCAAAATTAAAGCACGGTAGAAGACCATATTAATTTAGTCAATATCTGGTATTAGTGATTAAAAGACCAAAACAATTCACGCTGTATATTAGGAGCATGAAATATATGATGTGATAACAATTTGAGAAAATCTCACCAAATGGTGGGCGAACAAGAGACAAGCATTTCTCAAAGATTAAAAAATAATGGATAATTTCTAAATAATGTATTCTTGAAGTATCAACTGAGTAAAACATTTTTATTAGTTTTTGATAAATGATGTAAGGAAGGTTGTTAGTCGAGTCAAACTTTTGGAGCCCTCTGTTTGTCATGAAGTGTGCTATTAAGGATAAAGGCTCAGAACTACAGGGGAATAACCAAATTAAAATTTACAAAAAACAAAAAGAAAAGGTGATGAATTTTCCTATTCTTATTTTCATGGGGCCCCTCACCCATACTCAAATATCAATTTCCCTGTGACAAAAGGTCTGGGTCCAGCAGCTCTACATACATACAAAACAGGAAGTAATTCATCATGAATAACCACCTATCTTAAAATACTTTGAAAAGACCTGTCTTGTCTTTCCTTCTGTTACCATTGTCTGAGCTCAGCTCTGTCCAGAAGGAGATGAGCATATAAGGGACGGACGGCAGGGGACAGCAACCAAAGAATAAGGAAACATGGAGATCTGTGTCTGATATATAATGCACAACATCATGAGATATGAAGGCAGAACAAACTCATCTCTTTATTTCTCTCTCTCCTCCTTTCTTTGTTCTTGCTCATTCTCCTTTTGTCCTAAAGAAGGACATTTCTGTCCCACGGGGGATAACAATATTGATGTCAAGAGATGAGTTATTGATTGAGAAGAGAGGACAGCAAGACAGCTGACATGCAGCAGGCTGCATGAGGCCCCGGACACCACAACCGTTCATACGTGTACGCGGCATGCTTAAAAGAATATGCATTGGGGTCCAAGTTGATCTGAATCTATTGAGTTTTGTACGCTTGTCAACCAGACGAACACATGTATTGGGAATGAAGAGGATAGAGGCACTCTTCTCCGTTACATGCCACATGGGCTTTGGTGCTAGCTGCACATATGTATTTGTTGGAAAATTGATGTGACACTACTTTGTTCTACAGCGTTAGAATATATGTACGGGTAATGAGATTGCATTCTATCCCAATTGAACTGGATGATGACATCGATATGAAATAGCTCTGGCCTTCCCATTGCCTTCCCAGTGTATTCCACATAGATCCATCTTCTTGTCAAGCGGGCCCTTTGACCTGCATTGGTTTGCTCTGATTGGATCACTGGGGGATAAACACAACCCAATTCAACCCCTAATATCCCCAACTGCATACCAAGTGGAAATATGCTAGGTAGTAGCCTTCATATATTCCCTTATCTTTCCAAACGATGCTCATGAGATGACTGAAACTGGATGTTCTATAGAGGTGGTCAATGTCATAGATAAAAAGAGTGGAGAGAGGGCTTGTGCATCCAAGTGTGGGAGATATCAATAACCATATCCATAACCAATAATACAGAACGTATAGATTCTCATCAAAAATGACACAATGTGGGAGCGTCATGGGAGTCTGGGCCCGGTGAGCGACCAGAGGGGAAGTCAGCAACACTCGGCTGCTTTGCGACCATTAGCATTAGCATTGTTCGCACA
>CABFOQ010000854.1:11649-37875 GCA_900660455.1 Gephyroberyx darwinii | reverse complement strand
CGAGGAGGTGGCCTGGGTGAGGCCCAGGGAGCCAAGAGCCAACAAGCAGACCTCCAGGAGTTTTTAAGGAGCCAGCTGTCGAAGGCCGAGGTGAACGCTGGCACTAGGTTGCCGAGTGAATATGCGGTGGTGCCCTTTGAGAGCTTCACCCTGCAGAGAGTGTACCAGCTAGAGATGGGGCTAACACGTCACCCAGAGGAGAAGCCTGTGAGGAAGGACAAGAGAGAAGAGCTGGGGGAAGCGCTGGAGACAGCCCTCCACAGCCTCAACACACCCTCATCCCAGCAAGACAGTAGGGGCACAGGGGGAAAGGCTCAGAGCAGCAAGCTCTACACACCATCTGACTTCATAGAAGGTGAGGACACATCAAATCTGCACCCCACTGATTTTATGTGCATGTTGACAGCTTTTATTCCCTACATTAAGTGCAATTTACTCCCCTTTTCTCAGCCCACTCTGCAGCCCACTCTGAAAACAAAGGAAATTAAGATGCAGAGTACAAGATTTGTTTTGGGCTTTTTGTATATTATAAATTCCTGGAAGAGGCCTGCTGCTGTTCTGTGCTGTTCAGCTAAAGCCAGGATATCCTCCTAGTTTGTTCTGCTCAGCTCTTATCAGAGCCATAGGAAATGAACACAGCTGCTCCTCATTTACAGGGGAGCATCTCTACAAACACGGTATTCCAGTGTGTATGTGCATGTCTTTGTGTGTGTGTGTGTGTGTGTGTGTGTGTGTGTGTGTGACCTGCTTTTTAAGGGCACCATGCTTAGTGAGGGGGAGGCTGGTGGTTTTGAGTGATTAATAAGAGTCCCTGGCTGGGAGAGTATGTGTCAAGCCAACTCAGCTTTACATAGTAAGTAAAATAAGACAAATAAGTAAATAAGTAAAAATAAGTAAATAAGTGATTAAGGAAAAATAAAATAAAACAGTATTCAAATGGTAATAAGGGGTGGGAAGCGGTGTAGTAAGTGGTGTGTATGTGTGTTTGTTTTTGTGTGTGACAGTGATCTCTACAGATGTGCATACATGTTTATGTGTGTGTCTGTGTGGATTTAGACATTGCTTTTAAGCAAATCTTGACATTTTTTAGACAACTGGGAGTCTAGATGCTGACACCAAATCATCTTTAGAACCTGCATTAGGCTGCATTAGCGAGCTAGCAAGCTGAGGCTGCGTACTAACACTGAATGCACACAAAATGAAGTGCCATCCATAGCACTCCATTGTACTACTGGCCGCGACAGATGTGTCTGTCTACACAAAAGTTGGGTTTTGGAAGGAATGCACTCAAAAAGGTGAGACAGAGAAAAGCAACCAGACAAATACACAGAGACAGGAAGTGAGGGCATTTACTCTAAATTGTCCAACATATTTACTGTATGAGAGTCTACCAGGTCCCTCTGGGAACTTGAGGCTTCACATCACAGGAAGCTAGCCCTATCTTGACAGGAAGGCCTTACAAGTTGTGTGTGTGTGTGCGTGTGTCTGTCTGTCTGTCAGCTATGTACAGCTGTCTCTATGGCTCTTCTCCCAGCAGCAGCAGAGTCCAGGGACAATGTCTCCTGTGGCCTTAAATGCCCTTTCTGTCCCTCCGCCCTCTCTCTCTCAACCACACTCACATACACACACACACCATCAGTCTCTGTCAGAGAAATGCTGACAGATACACAACGAGATGACGGCAGATAATGGTATGAGTTCTGAGGGGGAGCAGGAGAGGATAGGTAGAGGTTTTATTTCTTTTGGGGCCGAAAATCAATTTTCTCTCAACTTGAATTCTGTAAAAAAACAGCATTTTTAATTTTAGTTTATGGTAAAAACTTAGGGGAAGAGAAGAAATACAATCTGTGGTACAAAGACACAAAGAAACCCCAAGGGGTTTACAATAATGCCTCCCCAAAGAAAATAGGAAAAACAATCAAGACGACAGAGACAGATGAACTGGGCACAGAAATTAAATTAAATTTAAAAAATGTAACAACTCAACACGTACAACGAATTCTTGTCAGTATGATTTCTCAGTTCACCCATGACTTATCTGTTCATATATGTTCATTGACACATCAGTGGGCCTTTATCCCCATCTACAGTTCATCTCTCTGACTATAGCTATGAGGAGCCGGTGTTTTCGACCACCGAAAACCAAGCTTTCTGAAAATGCTCTCCCAATTGGATACATTTAAAAACGCCAGCCTCGTGTTGTAGTGTGGACGGCAAAAACGGAGACTTTTGAAAATGATGACGTTTTATTGTTACTTGCCCGTGTGGTTTGCGCATGCCTATGGAAGAAAGTATCTGTTTTGGGTGGTTTCGCATGGACGGTGAGCAAATTACTTGTTAGGCTAAACATATTCCTTGTTAGCCAGCAAGCTAACCCTACGTAACGTCACTGCGAAGGCAATTCTACACGTCATTTATAGCCTCTATGAGAATGTCTTATTTGTCATCAATCATTTATTGGCTAGCTTGCTTTCATGTGAAGTTAAAGCCCAATCAGCTGACAAGCTAGTTAGCTCGCTGCCTAGCATCACCACTGCTCACTTGCTAGCTAGCTAACCTTATTTAACTCAATTCATTTACCCACAAACAACGCACATAGATTATAAAGAGGGGATGCATATTGTTTCTGTGCATTATATTCAAGTTATATATTGAATTCAGTCAAGTCATAGCATGCTATCTCCACTGCTGGTTCACAGTGTGTTCATGTTTTCCAGCCTCCTTACAGGCTGATTAGTGGTCTGTTGTGCCTCCCAGGCTGGTCTGAGTCAAGAAGGAAACCAGATTCCTGAACTGCTGATGTGATTCACTACTTTCCTAACCCACTTCCAGGCTGCATTGTCAGATAGCCTCAGAGGCTGATATGAAAAGATACTAATTAGTGTGGCGGTTTACATTGCATTGCATAACCTAACCAGATTAATTATCACCCAGCACCATGCATGGTCACTGTCAAGCGTTCCTAACCTCGGTTTCCCAGGATTTAGCATCTCTCTGCCCCAACCTGCAGGCATTGTGCGTACAGAGAAGGACAAAGGGACGCTGTACGAGCTGACCTTTAGGGGGGAGTCAAGTAAAGAATTTCGACGTCTGGTCCTCTTCCGTCCCTTTGGCCCACTGATGAAGGTGAAAAATGAGAGAGTGGACACAGCCAGCGTCCCCATCAACATCATTGTCCCACTGTCCAGACGCACAGAGAAGTTCAAACAGTTCATGCACAACTTCAGGTGAGACACAATCATTTTTCTTTACTCTTTATGCAGGTTTTGTTTTTTTAATAATCCAGTTGAGAGTTTTTCGATCATTTTTATGCCTGCTAAAAATCAGCCCATAGAGCAAAAACTGGATCACCAAAAGCTGCATTCTGTGACAAACACTGTTTGTTTTTTTATAGTATACCTCTTTAAAATGCCTAATACCAGTTCCTTATTGGCTACAAAATTGTAAGCATATGTCCATGAGTCACCTGAATCATCCATCCAGCTTGCAAAGCCACACAAAAGACATCCAAAATTAAATAATTCAAGAAGGATCTTCAATAAAACCCAGGAAACATGATAATAAAAAAAATCAATTGTTCAGGGATGTGCTGGTCTATTATTGTAATCCAGTTTTCATTACATCTTAATTTGGGATCGACTGTAGAACTAGATCATTGTTTGAGAAGATGACTGAAGCCAGTGGCAGGAAAAAGTGGAGTGGAAGAGATTAGGAAAGAGAGTAAGAGCTGCTTTTGAGAAACCAAGTTTCCATTTTTAGGGTGAGGGGAATATGTGATTACATATTGAATTACTTTTTACAAGTATATATGTAATATACCTGTAAGAAGTAATTTGATGGGTAGCTCCTAATTTCCTCAAAGATACCAAATCTACTACATACACAATCTAATACCTGAGCATGTAAAGACATAAAAGATTTAATTCTTATCAAGGGTAGTCTGGGCATTAGGTAATATAGAAGGAGAAGCTCTGAATCTTAGTTAATGGAGCCCTGAAAGGTGCAAATGATGATTCATTAGTGGTTATTATTTGGTCCACATTCAAAACTAATCAGCTAACACCAATATATATTATTTCAGCTCAGCAATCTGTCACAATCAGTTGAGGAAACATCCTCCTTAATGTGTCTGATTTATTATACTCCTGTGGCTGCTTATCACAGCTCTTTTTACATGATGAATCCTGCTTAGTAGCAGTCTTGCATCCCACTAAAATGCCCCCTGGGCAGAACAGCAGTTGTTGATATACAGCGTGGCTAGTGTAGCTACTTTAAAGGCTCACTGAGTCGCTGAGCAAACACTTTAGCCTCATCCATATTAAATGTATACCAGGAGAAGTGTGTGTGTGTGTGTGTGTGTGTGTGTGTGTGAATGGGGGGCGTGGAACAGTAAGTAACTGTGTGTGTTTGTCATTTATTCTTTATTCACCTGGAGAGTGGAAAATAGACTCAGACCAAAATAACAGCACTTCAGATGCACTGTGACACTTTTCCCAAGTGCAGCATATAGGAATGGCATGTTAATGAAAATTTGCAGGCCCCACAAACACACGCTACAGTATGATGAATTGGTAATAACTATTCCATCCTGCACTGTGGTCCCAATGACAAAAGGAAAGTTGGCACAGCATCACATCCTAGCAAAAGAATATTTACCTCTAATAATGCCAGCATTTAGAAATAGCCTTTTACAGGGCAGCACAAGAACAACAACAGTATCTATAATGACAGAGGAAATTACTATGGCCAATATGTGCTACACAAATTTAGCCATTTGTTTATCCATCTTTTATTCAGTGTTTTTGCAAGAACTGCAGGAGCAACGTGAATACAGAACAGCACAATATTAGAGGGTTCACCCCAGATAGAGCCAAAAGCCCTTGTGATTCTGGGAAGTACATGTTTTTGTGTGTGTCTGAGTGTGCGTGGGTGCGTGTCTGCATGAATGCATACGTATGTGTGTGTGTGTGTGTGTTTGAGGGGAGGTGGGTCATCTTCAGCACGTCTGTGATATATTTGACGTGTCTCCATCAAAATGTCTGCAAGCAACTCCGACTATGTTTCTCTCTCTCCCTCCTTTCCTGTTTCTTTGTCCCTGCATCCCACTTACATGTGTTCAGTGTTGTGGCAGAGTAAAGAGAGGAAGGATAAAAACTTGCAAACCTGCCTAGGGCCTTCTTTTTTAAATCCTCATTTGATCATAGACGCACTTCCTTCCTACAATCCCCTCTGCTCTGTGTAAGACTGCTTTCATCTAATGTTCCTTCCTTCCTTTGTGTGTGTGTGTGTGTGTATTTACAGGGAAGTGTGTGTACGTCAGGACGGTCGCGTCCATCTGACAGTGGTATATTTTGGGAAGGAGCAGATGAGCGAAGTCCGCAGCACTCTGGAGAACACATCCAGGTGGGTGGAATCACAGCCAAGATCAGATCCTTAAATTAGAGGCCAGATGCAGAACATGGAATCTAATTATCACACACACACACACACACACACGCAACAACAACCAGTGTTCAAAATCCTCTGCTGATATTTCCTCTGCAGACACATATCCACACTAGACCCCTTTCTCTCTCCATTTTGCCCCCGATTCCTCACTCTCAACACACACACACACACACACACACACACAAACGCACACACACACACACTCACTCCTCCTCGCTTGGTGTCCCGTCCCGACCTGTCTTCTGTCTGATGAATAATGGAACAGTCTGGGCTGGGGAGCTTAGAGCTCAGCCACCTCTGCCATCCAACACAGATAAATTACAACAGGTCTGTGATCAGCCCTGACTTGTATTACTCTCACACTGCCTCCTATGCCTCTGGAGATAATCAGAGCTGGCTGATCAGAGGTCAGATCCACTGATGATTGAGCTACAGCTTCCCTGAGTGGGTTGCTATGGTGATGTTAGTCGGTTCCCAAGGTTTTGTGTGGCCTTGAATCAGTTGGACTATCTCAGATATCACACTGTCTCTCTCTCTCTCTGTCCCTCTGCCTAGCTCTCACTGTGGGAGAGGATAATAAGGCAGACAGTATTGTGGTCCTACAGAATTGAACTAACTAACATTAAATAATAAATCATAATAATAAACAACAAAGCTACAAGGTTGCTCGTGAAAGTAGGTGAACAATTATTGTGAAGGTCTGAAAAACCTTCTGCGAATGAGACACATTCACAGTGGAAGAAAGGGAAGGATTGTTCTCTCTGAGTTTACTTTAAACTTTTTAAAGTTTTTTTTTTAATATTCTGCTCGCAGCCAATAACAATGCATTCATCAGTAACTGTTTATCCGAGGGTGAATCAGCCGCTGTAACCGAGCTCCTGATATCCCGAGAAGACGCAGCCTGTTCCCAGCTGCTCATCCGCCTTCACAGCACTGTTACTTTGTTCTAAGATGAATGAGTGTCACCTTTGGGCTTACACATATGGATTGACACATGCCCAGACACACACATATTCGCGCAGATACACACAGATACTGACACACACACACAGGCTCACATCAATATCTGTTCCCAGCAGTATGTGGTGGATCATTAGTGGGTGATCAGATTCCACGCTTGTCGCAAAATAGATCCGCCTCTATAAACTGGTTTGGTTTGTGCCTGGTCCAAAATAACCTCTAGCTATTTGCGTAGGTTTTTTTTGTGAAAACACACTCAGTCACACTCCCTGCACACATGGTGTCCCTGCCCAAAATTTTCCATTTAACACCTGCATCGCTAGTAATAGCCTGTTCAAACTAAGGGTCTCACTCGGATTTGAGATGAATTCATCGATCTGAGCAGCACTGCCATGTCTGAAATGATTTAAGATTTAAAGTCAAGTCGGATCAAGTCAAGTTTATTTGTATAGTCCTTAATCATAGTTACACTCTCAAAGGGCTTCACAGTGCCCATATTATGAAACAATGAATGAAAACGATTAATGAAAATGAAAATGACACCCCCCTTACCTCAGACCCTCAATGAGAACAACAAAAAAACTCCCACAAAAATGTAAGAAAGCTTGGGAGGGGCTACTCAGAAAGGGCTCCTCCTTCCAGGATGGTTCAGGCTTGCAATGGGTGGACAAACAAGGAATAAATGTTGATAACAAAATTGAACATAAACAAAATACACATACAAAACACATTAAGGATACTTGGGTGAACTTCCGGATCTGACTCGGGGCAGCAAAGCCGACACGGTCACCATCGTCATCGTCAAGGTCATCATAGGGATGGAGGCGAGCAGGGAGGAACGGCCGGGGACCACACAGGATGCTGATGCTGCCCTGCCAACGCTGCAAGCCGATGGCTTCAAATGAAAAGAGATGGGAGACGCACCCACACACACACAACGAACAATCGCAGTCGCTAATCTATCCATTCTTCTCAGATCTGCAGCTAAATAAGGCTGAAAAGGCTTGGTTTGGTTCATTCACGCTCACTCTTAGGGCTTATATCACAAAGCTGAACCAGCTCTACCGTAATAGCAGCCGAGCACAGAGGTAGGGATAGTGTAGACAAGTCAGATCCATGTTCTTCAAGCAATCAGCAAAACACCAACATGTCATCAAGTAGATAAGCTCTGCTAGTGAACTTTCATGACTACTGAATTGGATCTATTACACATCCAGACTTCAAAGACTGAGACAGCAGACTTATTATTCCAAACAAAGACAAGAATTATTATCCAGAGTTATGACAGGGACAGACAGAGAGGTAGAGAGAGAGAGAGAGAGCAGAAAGCTGTCTGAAGAGAGATATCAATCAATACATATGAATAATTGCTGTGCTTCAGAGGAGAGCAGCTGAAGAGAGGAGAAGATAGTTGAAGAGGACAAAGTACAAGAGGACAGCGGAGAGGGGAGAAGATAAGACGGGCGAGGGAAGTTGAAGCAGAAAGAGAGGGGGGGAAAAAAAGAAAGAACAAAGATGGTCGGAGAAGAGCGTTGACAAGGATCTTAAAGGACGTGACAAGAAAAGAGAAGAAAGGCGATAGAGGAGGGGAGGACCAGAGAGACAGAGGATGAGATCAGTCTTTCATCAGTAATCCATCTCATCTTTTTCCTCCCTAACTTCTAATAGTCCGTCTAACCAGCCTTTCATATTATTGGGTCTTTTCATTCAGTTCATGGACAGTTCACCAGCTCTCAGAAGAGCTTTGATGGTGCTGAGGGGGAAAAGGCGGGGGTTATGTTGAGCAGGGTAATGCAGCATCCATATAAGAAATGTGTCTTTACGTGTCAGTGATATGGGCATACCCGTGAAAATAGTCAGCGTTGATAACTTGTAGCTGTCTTGCCTGAGGGCTGAGTGTGATTACTAGTCTACATTTTTAATAGCTTGCTCTTACCTCTCCGTTACACGTGCAGACTGCTGATTCGCCGGGCCGCGTTACTGTAAAGCACACACTAGTTTTAGCACAAAGAGGACACACCAAACAGACAAACTGACTCAAAATGTATTAAAATTTAAACTGAAAAATTCTCAGGTAGAAATGACCAATTGACTGGCAGGCAGAAGAGATACAGGAAGACAGACTAACCTCTGACATTCCTATGATTTGGTATGGCTGCGTCTGAAGACGTTTGGGAGGAGGGTTGAATAGCGTATTTAGCTTAACTGGTTGAATGTATTTAGAAGGGTAAACCAAGCCTGCGTCACCGGTCTGATGTATCTCCGAGAGGTGGCGAGGGCTGAGAGAAACCAGCTGGATGTGGGGTTTTTCACCTCTACTAAACACAATGTCTGTAACGAATGCTCTCGCCATAACCACACACATGCAAACACAAACAAGCGGCTGCACAGAGACACAGATTCACACAGAAAGACACGGAGAGAGAAAATCTGGTTTCCTAAGCAGAACTAACAGGATCAGACCTGCTGCTAAGTGGGAACATGACAGTTCTTTGATAGGCTCGTCACAATTTCAACACTTTAGCCTCTACTAGGTTCTAGCTATTACGCCCACGGTAAACAGAAATTCACTATTTTTAAGCCTTAATAAGTGTGCTAGTGCCCTTGGGTAAGAGAAGCAAATAAAGAGAGGGAGGTAGCGCAGGATGATGCTAGAGTATGCTGTGTTTAAAAAGTAGTATGGAATACTGTAGGGTGTAGCACTGATACACAATATTTATGCCTGTACTCACATATTACAGTCAAAGAAAATGGTCACACACACACACACACATAGAAACATGCATGCCCACACATACACACACGCTCACACACACACACAGACGCATGTGTGTAAGAATGATTTAAATAGCTAATGCGGCCTGCTCTAGCATACACACTTACCAGGATGAATAATGCATCAACCACCAGCCGGAGCTCCCTGGAACCGGAGACGATTACATATTTTCCCTAAATAATATTGTTAATCATCAAAATATGAACACCCGTAAAATTACCAATGAATTATTTATATCTATGCTCATGTTAAGTGTGAAAGAACCACTGATGTTTAGAAATCGTCACTGGACCTAGTATCAGCAATATCCTGTGTTCCCGGTATAGTTGAATTCTGGATCGTGCAGAATTTCATTTTAAAACACACTGAGGAACATGATGTCTTTGCATAAACAGGATAATGTAACTTCTCAAAATTATTACTACTGTTTGTTAGGATTAAATAAACACATGTATGTTCCTCAAACCGTGAGGACGCTCCTGGGAACCGTGGGAAGGATTAAAATTCTCTACTCTGCTCTGACAAATGAGCTTCCAGTCCCATTAAAATTTGGATTGAATCAAAAGCCCGGTCCAGGACTCCCAGGACTCAAGCCTGCAAATATTTGTGTGCATAAAATGCCGAACCAATTTATTTTGCTTCATAATTACACACATTCACACACTGCTACAGAAACATTGACATTGTTAGACACAAATAGGGCTATTTGTTCTGACTGTGGACAGTCGTAGTGCCAGTGGGTGGGTCCACCTCTCCTGGGACCCTGTGTAGGCTGTGCAACAGATAAACTGTGTTTGGATTCACATAGTGTAGATATGCATGGAGACTGTTATCACACATGCACACACACACACACACACACACACACACACACACACACACTTTGACAGGATGTATCAGAATAGTCTTGAAAGTGCTTGAAAGTATTCCTGGTGGTGATTTCTAAAACGATACCAAAATCAAGTCATCAGAAATGCTTGGGATGTGAAACTCTTGTTTTTCCTGGGCTGGTCTGTTGGTGCTGTGATTCAGAAGTGTGTTTATGTTTCCATGAGATTCAGGGCAGGTGGGTCACAGGGTCACAAGGGTTTATATCAGTCTTATTCATGGGAGAGGTTGAGAGGGTGGGAGAGAAAGGACGCCGGTTAGACAAAAATATACATAAATACTCTGTCGCTGTCTCTGTGATGCATACCACTCACAGAAACATCAACACACACGCACACACACACACACAGCAGAGGGCCGGAAAGGTGGAGAGGTTGATTCAAACGGCCCGTGGCCAAAACACTGTAGATATTTCCTCTGGTCATCCTGGTTTCCTCTAATAAAGTTTGTCTGGCTCTACTTGTTCTCTCTCTCTACTTGTTTCTGTGTGTGTTGTCATCAGACTGTCGTGAACAAGTAGACTTGATCCTGTTAGTTCTGCCTGGGACAGAGAGGGGTAAACCAGCACCAGTCATTCCATGTGCACGCATGAGCATTGGTCACAGTTACAGTTCACTATAACACTGTACAAGCCCCTATCCAGCTGTTTTCTCTCAACTCTCACCACTTCTCTGAGATACATTAGACCAGTGATGAAGGAAGCTTGGTCCTTCCACTCAAATAACGTTGCTAGTTTAAGGTTCAGCTTCATTTCATTACTGGGATCAGAGTGAGAAGAACATGAGTTCAGTCAGAAAAACACTCGTCAAGAGTCGCACAAATACAGTTGTCATACAGTTGTATTTGGCTCTCCCTGTGGGAGTTCAGCGGGGAGCTAGTTACTCCCTTAATGGTGTGCAGAACAGAACCCAGCAGACACACAGTGAGGCACTGAATATACTTAAATTCACCGACAACCAAGTATATGACTAATAAGGAGGAGGCTGGGGGTGGTGGAGGGACTAAGCAGCACGACCGGAACGTCAGCATGTAGCAGCTAGGATGAAAAAGGGAGCTGAAGGCTTTAATAAGCGAGGCCTCATTTGGTTCAGGAACATCTGTGGCTCTGTCACAGTGAAGTCCAGCCACTAAAGGTTGTGCGGAAACACCCCCACTGGGATGTACTTGAAATAACCTAGGGAAGGAAAGGAGAGGTCATGGTGAGATGTCTTTGGGAGGAGGATGTGATGGTTGTGGGACACAAAAGGAGGAGAGCTTTAAACTGTAGACCATGATGGCTATATCACTGTAGATTGGACGTGGCAGGTTTTCCCAGCTGAGGGGCAAATGGGCTTGGAGAGAGATGTGTTGAAGTGTGCAACACTGTGGGGAAACCAGTAGAATATGAAAATCTCTCCTTCTGAACTTTTACCATGAATTACTCGAGTCATGATCAGCTCAGCTAATTCACTTTTCTGAAGCATTTCACCCAAAGCATGGAGCTCTAACTTGGCTTAATCAACTTCTCTCACTTTAATCTCTCTCTGTCTCTCTCTTTTTTTATTGCATTGCCTTTTCAACTGATTTCCTCTCACTTCTTCTCTCCCTCTCTCTCTCTTCATCTCCCGATGCAGGGAAGTCAACTTTAAGAACTACACCCTGCTGCAGCTGGATGAAGAGTTTTCTCGGGGACGTGGTCTAGATGTGGGGGCCAGAGCTTGGAAGGGAGGAAACGTGCTGCTTTTCTTCTGTGACGTGGACATCTACTTCACCGCCGACTTCCTCAACACCTGCCGACTCAACACACAACCTGGTGAGACAGACGCACACGCACAAATAGACACACATAACATAGCTATCAAATCATAGCTCAATGACTGACAGCCCCTTTTCTCTCCCTCTCAGGTAAAAAGGTGTTCTATCCAGTATTATTCAGCCAGTACAACCCCACCCTGATCTATGGAAGTCACGACCATGTCCCACCTGTTGAGCAACAGCTGGTAATATACGCCACCCAACACTATTTTACACTCTCTTTACTTTTTACAGGACGCACTGCAAGCCACTGCTGGACAATACTGTGCTCAGTGCTGTGCTACATCGCTGGGTGGTAGAAATCTTTACTAAATGATATTTCCCCTCTCCAGTTGCTAGGAGAAACAAATTCACAGAAGCGTGCTCCTGTGTGTCGAGCTGCCGTTGTAGTTCATAAACTCACTTAACGCATTACTTCTTTCCCCCCTCAGGTGATTAAGAAAGACACAGGGTTCTGGAGGGATTTCGGTTTCGGCATGACCTGCCAGTACAGGTCTGACTTCATCAACATAGGTAAACATTACAGCACAATTTACAGCACAACACAGCCTACGGGGGCAGCCATCACCACTCTCCCCTGAATGTTAATGCTGCAGGAATTTGGAAACAGTTTGCTCTCGGGGGTCGAGTATCGTTGTAGCAGCATTACATAATGCGTGTTATGATGAGCCTCCTACAGCAATATGTGCGAAATTATATTAATGTTGCCATCGGTTAATGGATATTGCAAAACATCATAACGATAATGGATCGATCTTACATATCACTGAGGGGATTTTATTGTATTAATCTAAATGGAATGCCTCTGAGCCTCAGCATGCAGTACTATGTTCATATCCCCATATCCTTTCTGTCTGTAGTATGACAGTGGAGGTGATGCATATTGGCTGTCAAGACAGATTTACATCAATATGTTTTCTACCAAAGTGAAATTATATGAAGTCAGAGGCTATAAACAAATCCTAAGTATTATTTTACTGCGGAGACACAAATATACACACACACACACACGTGCACATGCATGCAAACACATACACTCAAATGTGCAATAGTGTAAAACAAGGCTTTAAGAAGGCAAAACTGAGAACACCGGTTGTAAAACTAAAATTTAGTTTTGTGTTGTTCTCTGCAGTAGCATGAAGAGAGACAGAGCTGACAGTTGCAATAGAATATATTTAGGCTGGCAATTCATCTGTTTTTTCAAATTCTCTCTCTCGCCCTGGAGCACATTTTAGAAGAGAGAGAGAGAGAGAGAGAGAGAGAGAGTATAATCAAACCAAACAAAACTACCTGTATCACTACAGAAGCTGTAGGGATAGAAAGACCATACAGTGTGAGCAAAACTGACATGAGGTCACCCCTCTATAGATTATAGCAGGTTGAAACACGTCCAGTCACGCACGTTCTTCTGCTTGGCACCATGTTATCTCATCATTCCTGCACCGTCACGTCATCGAACAACAAACCAGGCGCCGTGGAGGGAAACCGATTGTGATCGCACGTATTGTAATCAGGCTTCACGATCAGCAATCCTTTCAGAGTTAGTGAACACAGCAATAAAAACATCAACGGCTAAGAAAATGTCTGCAATGCAAGAAGTTTTGTAATCACCAATTCACATAACGGCACTGAAGGTGCAAATGATATTACCTGTCAAACTGTTTACATGTCTTCTTTGCTCTCTCGTCTCCAGGAGGGTTTGACGTTGACATCAAAGGCTGGGGCGGTGAAGACGTCCACCTTTACAGGAAGTATCTCCACAGCAACCTTCTGGTGGTCCGCGCACCCTCAAGAGGCTTGTTCCACCTGTGGCACGAGAAGCGTTGCGCTGATGAGCTGACTCCAGAGCAGTATCGCATGTGCATGCAGTCCAAAGCAATGAACGAAGCCTCACACGGCCAGCTGGGGATGCTGTTCTTCAGACACGAGATCGAAGCCCACCTCCGCAAGCAGAAACAACAGCAAAACCCAAACCCCAAGAAGACCTGAAGACTTAGAGTTAGCAAAATCACATCATCGTAATGACTGCAATCAACTGAGTAAAATAGTACTGATGTTATTGGAAAATAGCGAAGACTTTTCATGATACGAAGGGCTTAAAACACCTGGTTTCTCTGGTGTTGCTGTAGAAGGGACTAAAGAAAGTTTCGCTGAATTGAAATTGATTGAACTGCTCAAAGTATTCACCTATACAATGGGACATTAACCATCAAATCTTCCGTTTCTGATACATCTGTCTTGTGATGTCCATCTGTATATTCCTCTCTAAGCAAGGCCTTTCTGGAGAAACAATGGAGCCTAAGGTTGAGGTATTTAAACCATGTGCCTTGTATGACGAATACCTACAACATCTCTTCAGGATGAGCAATGAAAAATGAACCTACCTAGATTTTTACTCTGTGTAGGCTAGTAGAGTCGCCCAGTGGAATGAAATTGAACATGTCGGTGAAAACAATGAAGGACTCATTTAAAGTCTGGAATGGCCTTTTTATAAATTATTGATCACTAATATTCATACGTTATATTTATGTTTGTTATTTGTCACCGTTCATATGGATTATTATGTTATTTCTTTCTTGTCTCAAAGCTATGTGATATCTTGTCTGGGCAGTATTATTATGTGCGGGCCATTCCTGAGAACAGTAAAAGGATCATGCTATGGATTGTCTATAGGTATTTCTCAACATGACTTTTTATTCTAAAAAGCCTTCTGGATTAATATATGACTAAAAATAATTAGGACTTTAACATGGTTAATTAAAAAGATATTGCAGAGCTGATATAGTGACGATGACTTGATAAGTCTGAATGAGCCTATTGAACCTGGTATTTGTTATGCTGACAATCTCATGTGACTCCTATGCACACAGTCGTAAACACACACATATACACAGAGCATGTACAAAAAGTGTGCGCAATCAGGTTGTGATCCAGAGTACAATATATTGAAAAGGAAATGTAAGATTAAGTGCATTGCTGTGCAGTCACAATAACAGGAGGAAGGTCCCTGGTAGCAGAAAACTAGAGGTATAAAACCATCATTTTCAACTGCCAAGCTTATTCATATACAATCATGTTTTTCATATATCAACTATAAGACCAAGAGATATTTTCCTGTCTTGAAATCTCACCCCAGCACTTCATTCCCGTCCTTTCATTTGAAGCAATCAAAGTGAGTGGTATTTTTGGCAGATGACCAAAGCATGAAAAAAGAGGCACTTTTGAATAATTTCTTTATTGAAACCTTTCTTGAAATGTCATTTGTGTGTCTTTAGGTTTGTTTGTTTTTTCACTTCACTTGAATAAGTTGAATAAAACATTTATGGGTGCCTTGTGTATTTTTTATTATAGTGTGCTACTTCCAAGTCTAATCCTACTAATAGGTGGTAAGTAAACAGGTAACATACTCAGGGGTTGTCTAAAATAGTGGAGATACTCACACAAGTAGCTAATAACAAGGAGTAGCGCCACCCTGTGCCTTAAATCCTGAACTGTAGTGGGATATCGGAGCATTCTTCAAGAAGGAATGCCTCACTTTTTTGAGGGATGAAGGAGGTAGAGGTCTACTCTGTGCTCCACAACTTTCCATTAAGATTCAATGACATTTAGATTTGCAGATTGTAGAGGCCATGGAAGGGATTTGACTTCATCCTGTTCCTGAAACCACTCTTGAATTTGTTAAGCACGCTGCCATTCTCATCTTTAAATATGGGAACATCACGAGGGAACAGTGTTCGCATCATAGGGCGCACCTTATCCTGTTAAATGATACTCAGAGTACTTGGCTGCTATACAACCATGCAGAGCAATCATCAGACCACTACATGTAACAGTTGGCAACAGACATTATGGGTTGATGGGTTGATCCTTTGGCTTTATCCAGATTGTAAACCCATCCAGATGTAGAAAAAAGGTGAAAGACGACTCATCACACCATGTTACTTTTTTCCATTATTCAGGGACCCACCTTTTGAACACCTTACACTAGATTTTGTTTTTTTGTTGCATAGTCTGCCCCTTTTCATATGAATAATTTTCCATTTTTTGTGCCTGATGCATCGGCAATTCAGGCACCGACTATTTGGCCTCTTTGGGACCCTGTTAGCTGCCTTATGTTGCTTTGAAAGCTCACATATAGGAGTGGTTATCAGACCTCTTTTCAAGCTGACACATACTGCAAATTGTAATTAATCATTCAGTGTAATATGACTCACCTGTGTAACTGCCCTTGTCCTTGTACATTGAATTAATGAATAGTATAGCAATTACACTATAACTATCCAGCCACCTATCTAGCTATTTATCGGAACATAAGATTCATTACATTACATTACATTACAGGCATTTGGCAGACGCTTTTATCCAAAGCGACTTACAATAAGTGCATTCAACATAGGTAGGCAAGAGAACTAAGTGCATCTCCTTCTTAAACAAGCATCTAAGAGCAGAACCAGTGCAAAGAGGAAGGGTCAGGGTAGTGTTTCTTGACGAGGTGGGACAGAAGATAGAGTCGTAGAATGGTGGACTAGACAAGCACACACTACCATCATCAGTAGTAGGTCTACCCACTGTAGTGACCATGAACTGAGCACTGTAATATGTGCTGTTAGCCTACAGATGGCAGCATTGTGTCGCAACAGCTTGGAGAAAAACTGCAACAGTTCTTATGCTTGTGTGATCGATTTGGTGATATTTTTGTAGTTGGACCAAAGAAGTGAATTATCATCTAAGATCAGCTCTGAACTGCTGATGAGTTCAGCCTTATGATCTTTTTGTTTTAAACAATAGGTCACATGATCTTGTTGAAATATGTGTCATTCTGATAAAAGATGTTTTTTCATATCAGGAAATAAATATGTAAATATCCAGGAGAAAGAGAGAATCAGATTTATTTATTTTAGAAAGTTAAAAAAAAGATTATCTGGAATAATGAAGACATTAAATTCAAATTTCAAATTTACTGGTGACAAAATGGTTTGATCAAAATGGATAACCACTTACATATGCAGAATTTCTGTCTGCTAAAGAGTTTTCCAGTATCTTGAACGCTATACCCAGTAATAACAACATTGATGACGCTCTTTTGAATCAATTTCATGTTCAAATCGAGGTTAGATCCCAACATCAAATTATTCTTAATTGAAACGAAATATAATTTGCTAACAATAAAGATTGTAGCGCATACACACTTAGAAGAAATTTGCAAAAATATTTAAGTATCAGGGTTTTGTTTAATATATTGTATCATCAAACTGTTTACTACCATTTTTTTTTTTTACTGTTTACAAATTTACGTTGTAGTGTGCCTAACCTCCAAAGCAGTAGATGGGGATGGTGAGCCGGCAACGGGGCTTGAGAACGAAGCGCCTGAGAGTGCAGCCATGTGATGTTGGAGATAGGACTTGACATCGGTGTGTAATTACAAATCTTTGTACTCAGACGCTAATGGTAATAAACAATTATAATTTGCAAGTAGCGAAACATTTGTGAATATCAGGTTTATCAGGTTGGGTTTATTTTTCAAAAGACTTTCTTACATTTTCACAAATGTTGATCAATCTTAACAAGTGCAAGCTACAAAATAAAAGTACAACTCTTTAAACATTTGTGCACACATCATAAAGGCAATTTAACTCCGCAGCGGGGCGTTTGTATTGCCCTGCAGTCAGCGGATAGGCTGGTTCACCACTATACGCTGCTATGACGCTGCCTTCAATGTCACTTAGCAAGCTGCTACTTCCCAGCTCTAAGGTCGTAAATACGACTTGACGCATCAGGCAGATAACTGATGTTTTATGCATTGGCGATTCTAGGGAGGGGCCACTGCTTGGACCCCTTGTGGCCCCCCTAACTAAGGGAGCATAATACACTGGACGAAGTTTTGCAATGCAGTACAAAAATGAATGTGATTCAACACAAATAGCAGGATCATATTTCAAAACTGATCTCTCTTTTACTTGAATTCATTTAAATTAAATTCAAGTGCAGAATCAGAGTTACAACATTTCTGTGTCTCGATTCCCACTGTGCCGTGGGAAAAATAGATAAATTGCTAATAATCTGAAGGAAAGTTATGCACAACATTCCTGATCCCCCCATAGTTTATTAGCGGTGTTGGAGTCGTTACTCAAACAAGTAATATATTACTCATTAGATGTTAATGTTACTTTACCTATTACTCCCATGGAGAGGTAATTCATTACACTACTCATTATATTACTTTATACCCCCTTTTTGCCTTCAAAATCAGGTGCAGCAGAAAGGCAGAGAAACAGCAGTTATTTTCTGCAGTATAGGCTATTTATGAGAAGCATGAGAACCACAGGCTAGCCAGAATAAAAATGAATGAATGACAGATGCAATCTCTTTTTCACCTTTGTTGTTTAATAAGGCAGTAGCCTAACAGGTCACAATAACAGGTCCTTCACCTTCACCCTGGGTTAGAGTCTGACCCATTAACCAAAATACTGAAGCCAGAACCATTCGCTAGCAGTTGATATATTTTCAGGGTGTACTGGTGTTCATTGTCAGAACATCAGTACTAGAAACATAGCTCTGACACTTCAAGTAGAGATAACCAAAGTAACAATAACAATTTAGTAACAATAGTAACAACATTTTTTAAATCAGTAATTGTAATAGTATTACTGAAAATGAACTAGTAACTCATTACAGGGGAAAAATAATGCATTACTGTAACGTGTTTCTGAGTAGCTAACGTGTTTTTTTTTTGTTTGTTTGTTTTTTTGCTTTTAATGGACAGTTTAAAGTGGAGATAGGCAGGAAGGATTTGGGGAGACACAGGGGGATGACATGTGACAAAGGTCCTGTGCCAGATTTGAACTCAGGATATTGTGGTTACATGACCACTTAGACCACTGAGCCACCAGGACACCCCCAACAGTGTTTATTAGTCAAAGGTCGTTGTAGCTATATGCGTGGCAAATATAAGTTAAGCAAAGAGTATAAATAAAAACATCAGTCTCCCCAGTCAAGTCTATCACTTCGCGAAGTCGTTCATGTGCGTGCAAGTCGTAGTTACGATAATTTCACCAGCACCCGAAGGCAGCATCAGGCCTGCTGCTCAACAGCACGTCCGGTCCCGCTGGTCTCCCTCGGAGGGGTTCGAGTCGGCCGAGCTGCCCCTAATTACACCCGTCGGCACTGGGCAGGTGTCCGTCCAAATGATCGGCTCTCAGACGCTGTGAGAGTGAGTAGCAGGCTTTTAAGTAGCAGGCTTTTAACACGATTTTTTAAAACTCCGTTCAACGTGACACGATAAACGATTGGAGACATTCTGTGTCACTTAACAGCATTTTTTTTTCTCTTGAAATGTGTTTTCTCTAATAACCCAGGTCCCTTCGTTTGTAACGAGGACACCGTTGTTTCCTTGTTTTATATCATTTGCTCTTATTTGCTGATCTCACGCGCATACTACTGCGACAGCGACGTCCCAAGGAGGAGCATCTCTGACTATTATAGGCGAGGACGCACGAGACAGAGGGAGAGGGACGAGAGCAAACATGTTCGAGACGAGAGGGATTCCCTTTATTCTGCTAGACATAGCCTGTCTAATTCTAGGTATGTATTTAAACACTTCATACGGACTGTTATTGGCTGTTATTATTGTTACTAATATTATTATTTTTTTAAATATTATTTGTGACTTGAGAGATTCCACCAACGTTCACGGATACTAACAGCTTGCCATCACGTGAAGGGAGTGGTGTATGCTCCAGTAGACCGACTGTTATGCTAAATCCTGTAATAATCCTGTACTATTCTTATCGGAACTTCTATTGTGTCTGTGGTACTCAGTAGTGACCTCATCCTACTTGGTGGTATTTCTTTATCCTCCTGTGGTATCAGTACAGTATTCCAGTAATATTTATAACGCACTTTAACTGTGATATTTGTATAGTATCCTTCTAAAATTCCTTACATGATTTAGTATAGTTACGTTAATTCTGAAACGTTGAATGCAAAAACAATGGGCCAGGCTTTCTTGACTCTCTTATACAGGCCCTGGTACAAATATGTCTATACGTTGATTTGTTTTGCTTTAGACCTGTAAATAGTTTTGGACCTATTCCAAGGGGTGTAGCTTGGAAACTATGTGATAAATGAAATTATTCCTTTGAAATCAAATACCAGCACCATCACAGCCCACTGTTGGTTCATGTAACTGGTTCGTGTATCTACATGTCCTTGCAAAAAGTCTAAAACCATTACATGTCTGGTTGCTATCAGCAGTCGTACTCATATTGTTGCCCACCAGACCTTAAACTATTTAGATCTGTCATGTATATCAGTTCAGTTTCAGCTTAGATACATAATTGTCCCAAAGGCTTAACAATAGATGTGGGACTTTAGTGTTACTACAAAGGCTCAAAGACGTTGCCTACAGGATTTGATTACATGAAACATTGTATTTTAAATCATCATAGGGCTGTCTATGGTCAAGTTTGCACAGTAGCCAAAGGTATTGTCTCTGGCGCTTTAGTGTAGTTGAAATCTGATTATGAATGATGGAGATCTACCGTGACATAAAGCTATAGCAGTCCTTGCACAGAGAACTACTTTACCACAGTGTCTCTCCTGTTCAGATCTAATAGCGCTGGCCATAGAGATGTTGACAGTGTTCTCATGTAAAAATAAACAATACATATTTTGAGTAGGAGAAACTGGATTTAATCAGCTTTAAAGCTTTGCGAACCTCCCAAGGCTGCGGAATAATTTTGTATTGCATAATTTGCGAGTGGCTGTTGCCAAAACATATATCCACTGTTTAACCATCTCAGCATGCTGTTCGGATGACTGATGAAGTCAAACCATTTCTGTCCTTGGCATAATGAATTATAACCAATTGTCTCAGGGAGTGTGTCTCCAGACTGCCTCAGCCTCCCCCACTGAGGCACAAACGTGCACAATCATGTAGTGAGGTGAAACTCATAAGAGCACACGGCTTGATAAATGTGTTTGGGAACTGTTTCTGTTTTCTGAAGTGTTTAATAAGCAGGAATAGAGTGTGTTTGTGCTTGATTTCCTACTCAGTTGACTCCATATGGTTGTTATTAGCAGGCTGCCAATAACTCTTGATAGGGGAATCAAGATTCATTGTGAGAGTAGCATGTGTGTTTGTGTTAAGACATGCATCAGTCTGTGTGTGTTTTTGTGTGTTTGTGTGTATGCATTGTGTCTTCAGTGCTCAGTTTTACGCAGCTTCAGACAAGAGCAGGTGAAAGTGCGACACTGCAGCTTGCTCAGTCAGAAAGTGATTTGATTCGGGGCACCAGCTTTGGCCTGTGTGTGCCGTAGTACAGACTTACTAGCATTCCCAGCTGTTGTAGCCAATCAATTTAGCAAGGTGCAGCTGACAGTGTCAACCGAGGCAGAACAGAAATACCAGACAACGTACAGTCATGCTTGAAAGTTTGTGAACCCTACAGTAGATATCCCAAATAAAGAAAATACATAAATAAATATGATATACTGTGTGCAAAAATATGTGAACACCTTCACTTCACTTGTGGCCCCTCCTTCAGCAGCGATGACTCGGAGTAAACGACTCCTAGAGCCACTGATCAGTCACTGGGGTCTTCCTCCAGGGATTTCTCCCACTCCTCCTTACAGCACTCGACATGTGAGGTTTGAGGGCGTCTGGCATAAACAGCTGCATCAGGTCTTGATACAGCATGTCAACTGGATTTAGGTCAGGACTTTGACTTGGCCAATCCAAAACACTAAACACATTTTTCCTGAGCTATGCTTTGGTAGAATTTCTTGAATGCTTTGGATCATTGTTTTGTTGAACAGCCACTTTCAGCCCAGCACAATTCTATTAGATACAGCAATGGAGGCTCGTAGACGTCTGGATGTTATTCTTGGGTTTTAAATTGGTGATATTTTAGAAGGACGTCCACTTGTAGTCAGTCTCACCGTTGACCGTTCAAACTGAGACTGACTTTGTAACCTTCCCTAGACTGATACGCGCTCACTACTCGCTTCCTGACCTTTGATTGTACTTACCAGATTGTACTTACCTGCTGCCTACCAAGATGAGGTTCACTTATCTTTGCACCTGCACCAATTACCTTTAAACAATTTCCATTTTACTACATGCACAATTTCCATAAGACACTGGTCAGTATTGATCCTTCATTTCAGTTAAGAAAGAGCTAGAATTGATTAATGAAGGGTTGCATGGAAAAAAACGAATTTTATAAGTGCACAAGGGGTTCAACTTTCAAGCATGACAGTAGAAGAAGCAATTTAAAGGCGTGAGA
The DNA here is from genome assembly GCA_900660455.1 of Gephyroberyx darwinii. NCBI lineage: Eukaryota > Metazoa > Chordata > Actinopteri > Trachichthyiformes > Trachichthyidae > Gephyroberyx > Gephyroberyx darwinii. Next base: position 15,723 of record CABFOQ010000854.1, on the reverse strand, counting down.
ATGTGTGTGTTGTGTGATATCATATCACATGCGTACCATTTGTGTGTGGCTGCAGATTACAGTGCCGTAACAGACCCTCACTCTGCTCCCACCATAACATGAACTACCCCGTCCCTTTCTCACTATATTGTATATTGACAACAGTTGGATTAACAAGCAAGCCGATGAGAGAAGAGACAGCAGCATTACATTCAGACTTTGGACTGTCATAATTTGTTATCTTTATGGTGTTTTTCCTATAGGGAGTGTCCGCGGCACCTTTCACATCAGTGTGACTTATTACCCTATCCAGGAGTTTCTCAATGCTCCCATTGAGAAACCAGAGATAACATCATTTTCTGCAATAATGAAGTGACTGCTGTCGAATGCTTTCCTCACATGGTTTTTCTTTGTCACACATAGATGATGTTGCATAGTATCTGATTGACCTCAGAGATGCTCTTTGAGGCTTCAGGCTCAGCCTTAACTGACTGGTTAAAAGGTTGGGGTCTATCATTTCTGTCAGCTCAGCAAAACAGCAACAAATAAGTCATGTCAATAAATCTTTCAAATTCTAATTTGGTACTTATTTATTTTTCCATTGTTTGTTATGATGCTGTGAATTAGCATCACTGTCCTCTGACATGGCTCATATATAATTCACATCCCCCTGAAAGATGACAGAATTGAAGTCTGACCTCAGCGTTTTGGTTTTGGTTTTGGTTCTCATTCTGTGCCATTGTTGTTATGACCTCTGACCTCTTCCCCTGGTTAACCCCTCCCGGTCTCTCCCTCCACAGGGGGTTTGCCTCTGGCAGCCTTTAACCTGGGTAAGATCCGCCCCTACCAGAGGGGCTTTTTCTGTAACGACGACAGCATCAGCTACCCTTTCCATCACAGCACAGTCACCTCCACAGTACTCTACACTGTGGGCTTCACCCTGCCCATTAGCTGTGTAAGTAGAGAAGAGCCAAGGTCAAGGACGTAAGGAGGAGGGATCATTTTTGTTTGCCATAGCTACTGGAACCAGTTGTACAGCTGGCAGCAACAGCACATAAAGTAACACTTTGTACACTTTCCGAGTCTAATTTAGGAAATATTCAGAAGGGACAGGAGGTTATAAATAACCTACAACCTCAGCCGGTTGTTACGACGGGGCAGCTGTTTGTTATTGGTATTTTTTCAGCTCTCTTCTCTTTCCCAGTGTGAGGTGTGCACAGGTCCTGACATGTCCAACAAGATCTGTTCTCTCCACAAGTATCAGAAAGGAAGGGGCAGAGGAGGATGTCCACTTAAAACCAACAATAAAGCAGAATTAACCTGCGAATACACGTCCACAAAAAAATACTTTCCCAACGCACATCACTTCCTCAGCATCTCACCCACTACAGCATGCTTCATAAAGCTTCTGGTAAAAATATAGACCGTTGATGGAGAGTGGTCGTCCATTTTCTACAAATATCTGTTCTGTCTTGAAATTGTAGGTTTTGTGTGAATGTGAGGCAGTAAAAAAAAGAGATAGAGATGATGTTAACACATGTGTGGTTGTCAGTAACAGTCCAGCCTTTAACATTTGGACTGACAAGTACCAATACAACCATCATACATACTCAAACAGCAGATTCAAACCACTTATTATCCAAACCGTGGCTACAGTGAGAACGATGTGCACTGAAGGAATACACGAAATGTGGAAATGAGATTGAGGTTTTTAAATTACCTGTAGTTTGACCTTAAATATTGAAGTGAAACTGCACAGTGTTGTTGTTTATTAGTACAACAGACACACAGGCTGCACTCGCTGTTCCTCTGCTCCCTAAAATAGCTGGAATGTTCTCCTGGGGCATTGTGATTAAGTTAACGTGATGCAGATTGTACTTGGAGAATGACAGAGACAGTGTGTGTGTGTGTGTGTGTGTGTGTGTGTGTGTGTGTACATACATTAATGCCTTGAGACAGTGCACATCCTTCTGTTACTAGCTATTGCCTGCTACCCAGTATTGAGGGCCAGAGTGTGTGTGTGTGTGTGTAAGTGTGGTATCAGTGATGTATCTCTCCCACCACGTCGTCTTTTATGTATCACATGCAAACACCCCTGCACTCTATCTTCAGTCTTAAATGTTATTGTATCCTCATTTTTAACAACTCATTCCTCACCTCATGTGAAACATTTGACTGTTTCATCCATTTATCTGAGCTGTAAAAGTGGCAATATCTCAAACAGAGGCACACAGGAAGACAGAGCGGGGGGTGGGGGAGATAGGGGGATATAGAGCCATGGGGGAGTGAGTTTAAGGAAGAGGGAAAGTGTGAAGGTCTGCCAGAGGGAAGAGAAAATGAAGGAAGAGAAAGCAAGAGGCAGTCTGTCAGAGAGAAGCGAGAAAACGGGCGTGTAACATGAGAGTGTATTGGTCACCTAAGACGATTACCTCCTCTCACGCCCTGACAACATGAGCATGGTGTGGGTCTGTTAGTGAGAACTGAACCATAGGAGGAGGAGCCAGCCCAGAAACACAACCCCTGATAAACCAGAGAGAAAGTTCTCAATAGTACTAAACTAACCTGTGCAGAAATGGTACTTTAGCCACAGCTCTGAATTACACTCTGACATTACAAAGAGAGCAGCGGAGAACGTGAGAAATCAATATACCTATAATATTTGTGGGATATTGTGTTGGTGCTTTGTCATCGAGGTTTGGGTTTTCTCTCTTCATCAGCAAATCTGTTGCCGCACTAACCATTATTATCTACTACTCATTCTTGATGTTCCTGAAAGTTGGCGACGAAACTCCTGCAGGCATGTTTTCTGTCTCCTTGCTTCTCTTCTTTTTTTTTTTTAACCCATTTTGATGCGAGCAGAAAGGATGCACAGTGTCCACACTTCCTGTGATTCCTCTGTTTGACCCTCTCAAATGCTTTCTCCTTTTCTTTTTTTTTTTTTTTACACAGACAGTGGTGTTGCATCATGGGTAGGGGTCCGGGACCTAGTGGCGTGCTCTTGTAACCTGTATTTTACTGTGTTTCTCTCATTGCTTCTCTGCTAGCTGGACTCCCATTTGCAATACTCACAGGGCAACACAAACCTTTCCGCCGGGGCTTTTTCTGTAATGATGATTCAATCAAGTACCCCCTTAAAGAAGACACCATTTCCTATCAGTTGTTAGGGGGCATTATGATTCCCGTCACAGTACTCACTGTAAGTGCATCTGTTTTGTTTTCTGCTAACACCTGTTTCCTTTTCTTCCTCTTTCCTTTTCTTCCTCTTAGACTCCTGCTTATCTTGAGCTACTTACGTACTCCTCCCTTCTCCTACTTACATTATTCTAGTCATAATGTACGAGTAGTTTCTAATTGCTTGCTTTAGCCATTACTGCCACTAACTGTAAATGTCCATTTCTTTATTGCATGTTGTTTCTTGGATAGAAAATGTTTTCCTAAAATCTGTAGTGTCTTCCACTCTGTTGGAAAAGGGAAAAAAAAGAGTATCTGTTTATTTTGAACCTCACCAGCCCTAAATGGATCCCCAGCTGTGGCAACACTTTAGCAAAAAGACTTTGTAAATGTAGCAGATGTGAGACAAAGGTCAATTGCTTAATGGAAAAAATTCTTTAAAAGATTATTCATCTAGGTAATATCCTAGAGAGCCGATAAGATAAATCATGTAGTATAGGGTTTTCCAAAAGACTTCCTGAGTGCAGGCTTTTATCTTTCTAAGTGAAACTGAGCCAAAAGCAAACTTCCTGCAGTTTACATCTTTTCATCAGTTCAATAGTAGTTGTTAGTTCTCCAGTTCAAAGTTTTGAATTCACCAGAGGCAGCAAAAAGACCCTGTCAGCCAACAACTATTTTGTTGGAAAATAGAGTAATCCCTCCAGGCCTGTTATCTGTCTGCACTAGTGTTGTGAAATAAGCAATCACACACACCTTAACCAAAATGTCCACATCAACTGGAATTTAACTCCATAAAGAGTCAAACTCTTGATGTGTTACACATTTGCACACACACACACACACACACACACACACACACACACACACACACACACACACACACACACACACACACACACACACACACACACCCACACACACACA
>CABFOQ010000854.1:0-11629 GCA_900660455.1 Gephyroberyx darwinii | reverse complement strand
AGAGTCAAACTCTTGATGTGTTACACATTTGCACACACACACACACACACACAAACATGTTCTGTCATGAGATCTACTTAGGAATCATGTTTTAGTTCAAACTTGATGTGGATCTGTCTCCCTTTTTAAATAAGAAAAACAAAAGTTTATCATTTTATGTGGACATCATCCTCTGGCCATAATCTTTTCACTTGAATTCAATGTTATTTACAATCTCAGAGGTTGTACAATAAGTGGGAACTAGTGAACATTGATCATGCTGTCAGATGGGCAAGGACATTGTTTTTCCTGTTCCCAAATCTACCCATTTTGCACATCTTTGGAAGTATGAAATTGGTATAAAAGGCCAAACCAGTATGGATCTTTTTTTTTTTAGATCCATACTGAAGGAAATGCACATGTTCTCATTTTGTGGAAAATGGTTAGAACAGGGACATATTGCAGGGACTGATAGTGTAGGTTTCAAGTTCAGGTGTTTCTTTGGTTTTCATGTGAAGTCCCATATTTGTGAACTAACCAGTTTCCTCTCTCGCCCTCCCTCACCTTACAGATGATCTTTGGGGAGTGCCTTTCAGTTTATCTAAAGCGCATCAAATCCAAGTCCTCTTTCAGCAACAGCTATGTTGCCTGTGTTTACAAAGCCGTTGGTACCTTTCTCTTTGGCGCTGCAATGAGCCAGTCATTGACTGACATCGCCAAGTATTCTATTGGCCGCCTCCGGCCACACTTCCTGGATGTGTGCAAACCTGATTGGAGCCTTATCAACTGTACAGCAGGCAGATACATTGAAGACTTCACCTGCAATGGAGACAAGAGACTGGCCAATGAGGGCAGGTAACTATTGCTACCTCTATCAAAACTTTTAATGAATGACTGGATGAATGAATGATTGTAACACTAACAGATAGTTTGTTGTTGAAATGAACTCATTTAATCTTGTAGTTCGCCAGATCCCTGTTGAGTTGCATAGTAGGCCAACTCAAGTTACAGAAACTAGACGTTTAAACATGCATATTAGTAGCATATTGGCTCTTTATTAGTCATTATAAAGCACTTATTAATGCCTTATTCTGCTTGACCATATTCTACAACTACTAGGCCATTAAGAGTTTTCCCTTAATAACCTCCTAATTACTGCTTATTGATAGTAAGTAAGGAAATTGTTGTACATGAATTAAGATCTTAATATGCTTTGCTCAGTATGTGGTCTTGTAATATGGTCTATTCTTATGTAACAAAACACAAAACTACAAGTGTTAATAGTGTCCAAATAACTCTAAACTAGTGACGTATTACATTATCCCTGTCCGGGACTACTAACGTTAGCTAACGTTAGCAGATACAATTCAACTTTATTTCAGACACATAGGTCCATATCAGTAAAGAAAACATTTTTTTTGTAATTGTAATCCTAGCCTCTCGTGATTGAACTGTAATAAGTAATGTAATCCAAGGGATTAGCAAACCTCAGTGACATATTCTGATTACTTTCCGTTAATTTGCCATATTTGAGGTATAAAGGTACCGTAAAACTTCCAATAACGGCTGGGGCCTTTATTTACCTCAACAAAAGGGAGCTGCAGGCCTTTATGAGAAACAGGCTATTCTTAGAGACAGGTCATTATTGCTTTTGGCAGGTCCACAGTACCCATGTTTAAAAGTGATAGAATTTACTAGTATGTAAAGAATTATGCTGCTCAAATGTATACAATTGCCTTTTTAGGCCTACAGTGTCAACATATCACTGGTATAGGCAACTGATGTCAGATACTTTTAACTACTATTACCAATAATAATAATAATAATAATAATAATGAATATCTGCTGAAATAAGAACACAAAACAATTAACTACTTTATCAAAAAATTTAATTTATTATTAGTAACATAGCAACACACTCCCAGAACATAGAGGTCATCAGTTTTTCAGCAATAAAATGGAATGAAACAAAAACTGCCAAAAAAAAAGCCACTAAAATGAATTGTAAAAAAACATATTGACTAACAAACATGAGCAATGCTGTATAGTGATCCAGGCAGTACAGTTATGTTTGGCAATGAAGTTCAATGATTTGCCACTTCCAATTTTTTTTTTGGTTGGTGTATTCAATTGAGATATTTCCAGTGCAGCTACAATGGAGTTTGATGGCAGAATTTTTTGTCAGCAATCTAAAACTTCAACAGCAAATATCAGGTTTTGGTCCCCCAGAATTAAAGAGCAAGGGCTTCTTTCTAGACTCACTGTTTTACATTGACGTTCAACAACCATACAGGGAGAAATCCATCATAGAAGAAGCAGAGATACCAATTTTTTGATTGAAAGCAGGAGTAGAAGTGAACAGGCAGGCTGAGGGAAAGTGGGTAGCCTACAATAAAAAGTAAATTACAACACTGAACATCGCAGATTGATGATAGTAAGTGTAAAGGTGGATTGTTCCTTTAAATATGAGTTACAAAATATGTATTATATATAAATAAAGCATTATAACATAAACATATCAATATGTATACCAGTATGAAATGGTGGAACCAGTATAAAAGTATCACTATAGATGCAGTATGTAACAATGAAAGGGCTATAAGAATCTGAAAGGAGCACATATGTGAAGTTACAGCGGTATAAATGGATAGATAGAAACAGTTTTTCTAGTGATTGAGTTATCTGAGTTAAAGCTGAGCTAAAGCAGTTTTGTGTTGTTATGTTACCAGTCTAGCTCTAATAGAAACATTGACCTAAGGTGGCCTCCGCCAGGCTTCAGCAAAAAGGTTTGAAAGAACTGTCCTACACCTTCCTTTTTCTTCCATCACCGCACATCAGCAGTCCTCGACCTCTTCCTGGATTTGTTCCACTCTATGCAGTGTAACATATGCCATTTGGTAGATCCTTTTATACAAAGTGCCTCACAGTGCTGTGAGTGCTTATATTTTTAGTGGTGGAGGTCCTGGGGGAATCTAACTCTCTACCCCCTGGCAGGATTAGAGCCATGCTGCATCCTTTGAGCGACATAAGACCACATGGTTATGAATGATGAATATGAAAAGAACACCCTGTAGATACAGTATGTTGTCATGTTTTCACATCTTGTCTTTTCTCATGCTTTTATATTCATCTCATTCTTAAATTTTGCATATACAGTACGTATACTGCATTCCCACATTTTGTTTATATCTCAATAAGTTCTGCTGCTACTAATGCTACTGCTGCTATTTTATATCCTGTTAGTTTTTTGACGTTTTCAAAAACTATTTTCTCAAGACTCTAAACACAAAGTGTGTGTGTGCACACATTCCCTGATGCCAAGGAAAGATGGGCTCAGGGGATATCCATGAGCTCCCCTCAGGATCTCGTCCACATGGCAGGCAATCTTCCCCCTGGCTAAGCAGTTTTGGGAAGTATCGCCTAGTATGACGGATGCAGCTCTGGATGCTTCCCACATCTACATTGCCACATGCCTCCTCCATTGCCTGTAGAAGAGCCACGTGCACATAAGGATTGCGGTTATAGACATGGGAAGCCACAACTAAAAATCATGGGTGGTCAATGAACCAGTTGTGTTACAGACCTCTGGACCATGTACTTGTATCTTGGATATACTTGTATCTGGAATGAGGAATGTTGTGGAGTATGTTCAGGAGTGTGATCATATGGGAGGTGTGACAAGGGTGGCATGGTGATAGTGACATTTCCCTCACACGGGCCATGAACTTCAACAGTGGCACCGTGGCCGATGATGTTCTTTCCCCATTGACATGTTTTTGCCAGGTTGAAACCCACCTCATCAGTGTGTGATGGCAGCTGCATCTTCCTCTAAGACTCTTTGAAACAGGCAACATGACAATAATAAAAATAGATCTTCAATACTGAAGTACAATACATTTGATTACAATTCAGTGATATATCTATACAGTGCTAATAGGGTGCAATTACTGTAACTATGGGACAGTATAGTACTTACCTGCACATATTCATACCATAGTTTAACCCTGCCAGAATTATGTCCTAATGGAACCCTGTATATCTGTTTCAGTTTAATTGGCTTGGTCTGCAATGATTTGACTTTGGATTTCCCTCAGTCTAATGGCATTGCTGGCCAGTACCATGTTCACATTCGTGGTCTCCTGCTCAGGCGTCAACTACACAGTCAACCATAGTGGTCCAGATCTCTTCGACGTTTGCTCTCCTTGCTCTTCTACCTCGCTCCACAGTGTTGCCATCCATTCCTCTTCCAAAACAGAAGAGCTAACCTTTGGCCCTCTGCTCTGATTTGGAATTAAACAATTTAGCAACTTGTGTTTGTACCTGTGAGTAGTCAATTGGGGCCACTTGGTCATTCCAGTTTAGCATTTTGAATAGCAGCGCTTTTTAGAGATTTTAGTTTTGGAGATTGTGCCAATTGTACATATATTGTGTGTAGTGTTTTGCCAAAAGTGAGTGATTTCAAATTGCAGTCTGAGTGAAAAGTAGAAAATGTGTATGTTTTCAGAATTGGTTAAAGGGTTTGGTACATGAGTGCCAAGTTTGATTTTTATTCAAGCATTTCTACTTATTCTACATAACATTAAAATGTCATACATTTTGTTGGTATATTAGAATATCACCATGTTAATTTGTTTTTGTCTTCAAATGAAAGCATATGACCAACATGATCTGACTAAAAAACAATAACCTTCCCACTGCTAATCAATCCTTGAAAAACACTTTCCAATTTTCTGGTGGATGTTTTTGTTATTCAGGTCTGTCACGTCTGGCTTTGTTCCACTCTATGTACTGTCATTTCTGTCATTTATATATTATCTTCAACCAGCTGATGAAAACACATCTAATTCACTTTTTTTGTGACATCTCAAAAGTTTGCTTGATAGTTGCAATGGAATAAATCTTCAATATAATCTTCAAAGTGGAAACATATTTATTTTTAAAATGTAGCAACTTATTTAATAACCAAATCTGTGACTATTTTTATTCATTATCAGCTCAGTTCAAGGGAAAATTTAAATCTTGGTCAGACGAAGAACAACATCCCATAGTCTCGAGACATATGGAGCCAATTTACCCTCCAAATGAGGTGTTCGAGCTAAAAACGATTGATTGATCGGTTGATGACAATGAAAAATGCTGCTTCCTTGAAATCTCCGGAGCCATAAAACTAAGAGTAGCTGTGCAACGTCTATGTTTTATAGTAGACATCAAACGTGCACTGATTAAGTGCAAAGAGCAGAGAGGCAATAATCGAAAATACTGATAGCTGTATCTGATTGTCATAGTGCACGTTGTAGATTTCTATCATAAGAACAAAGTGCTGGAAGATCAAAGGGATGTGGCAGATTAGTCGGTAGCAAACTCTGAGAGCACTCTCACATACTGAACAGCTCCACCACAGAGAGAGAGATGTAGGACACAACACAAGAAACTGGACAGCAAGGGGAAGTGGAGAGAAAATTAGACAAAGCAGTGTGGCGGGGGGAAAAAACTGTAAAGAAAGGCAGAAAGAGAATTGAACATGCTATCTAATCTGGGGTGGAGTGTCCTGATAGCTCTAGTGAGGCATAGCACAATGGAAAACATTACATGGAATGATAGAAGGGATAGCAACAGAAATGGAATGATAAGACCTGAGAAGTACATTGTGGTTCTAACATGTACAAGCCCTCCGAGGTTGCTGTTGATGTTCTTCATTTACCGATGCAAATTTGTTTTGTTCAAATGTTCAGTGTAGGCTACAGTAATGCTTCAAGTTTGTGAACCCTACAGTAGATGGTCATTACTTCATATATTCTAGACGAATAAGCTTATAGAATGCTTATCTAAACCTCAAATCTTAATGAAGATATCCCAAATAAGGAACATCCAAAAATAAATATGATGTACTTCTGTTGTTTAACAAAACTGGTTTATTTCATAAAAACTCAGATATCTGTATGCAAAAATATGTGAACTCCTTACATCAATAATTTGTGGCACCTCCTTAAGCAGTGATGACTTGGAGTAAACGTCAAACCCATAGCATTGATCAGCCTCTGAAATCTTCCTTGAGGGATTTTTGCCCACTCCTCCTTACAGAACCCAGCCAACTCTGAGGTTTTTACAGCATCCCACTTCAGATCCTACCACAGCATCTCAGTTGGATTTAGGTCAGGACTTTGACTTGGCCAAACCAAAACACTAAACCCTAAATACACTAAACTTCTTCTTCCTGAGTCATACTTTGGTAGGTTTGCTTGAATGCTTAGGATCATTGTTGATCTTGTTGGACAGCCACTTTGGGCCCAGCTTCGGCTCTCAGACTGATAGCCTGATGTTCTGTTCATGAATTCTCTGGTATCCCTCAGAATTCATGATTCCTTTAATGATATTGAGTTATTCAGGTACAGAGATAGAAAAACAGGCCCAGACCATCACATTTCACACCATACTTTCTGGACAGTGTGGGATCCTTCTCAACATCCTGCACATGACCGTCATGAGCTTCTTGTGACCTAAGTTAAAAAAAAAAAAAAACCTACTGTATTTCATCACACTTAGCCATGCAGAATCTACAAACCTGATCAACTGAGAAGCTGAGAACTGAGAACCCTGGCAGTGAGTGAGCAGCCAAATTATATACACCAACATAGCACAGTGTCCTTAACACTGATTCCTAAATGTGCTATATATATATATATATATACACACGCCTTGCTCCTCAAGAGGCCCAAGATCTTTAATGAGAGGGTGAAGAACCTTAGCATATCCATTTTCTTTGACTGTGCTACTCTTGCAAAGGGCAAACTGTATCAAATGGAGAGATATTTGATGCAGATTATGTAGCACCAAGTAAACTGCACACATTTAGTTGGTTCTTGGACAACCCCAATGGATTTGCCACCTCAAGATCATCCATGCATAAACCAAGCACTATTCTAAATTCCTCTTCCATTAAGAGGGCATTATTTTTTTTAAATGGAAACCATCTGTGTAAAAGGGAAATCCCTGAGATAGAGTTGTTTGTTCTGGCAGGGCCTTATCCAAAACATCTCCATTGCTTAACATGGTCTGCAACATTTTAAGAACAGGTGCATAGACTGCTTTTCTTTGTCAATTTCAACTGGGATTATAAGAGGTAATTACATACAGGGCGGCGGTTTTCTCAAACTATGTTTTTTGTGATTAAGGGCAAGAATCGAGCATATTCAGTATGGTTCTATTCAATTCTGTTAGGGAGCCTGACCAGAGTGGCTAGAATGGTGGTAGGAGGCAGACGCAAGAAACTTTAAAGTTTCACAAAAGGAATTTATTTTCCAAAAAGTGTCAGTTGGTCTGTCTGCTGTTTTGCTTCTCAAAATGGTATTTTGTGTTCAAATGACACACACAGACCATCATGAGTAGACATTTCTAAGAACCAATTGAAAACTGATGTGCTGAATGGAAAACACTACTGAATGGAAAACACTACTATGAATGGAAAACACTAGCATGAATGCCTTATCAGGAGAATTATGCCTTTGCATGTTTAGTGTTACACTCACTCCTGTTGTATAATATTACCGTATAATGTTTTTATGCTCAAATATAAAACACACAAATATACAGTAACAACAAAATATTTCTTTATTTTTTCCCAAAATACTGTAGCCTATACATCACAGCAAACACAACTGGATGTGTAAAATGATTTGTACAGAACAAACAATAGAAAATAGGCCTGTACGGTAAAAAAAAGAAAAGAACTAGGCTGCAGTTTGTTTACAGTACTACGGCCCCTTGCAACACTGTATTCTACAGTAATCATTGAGTACTGTATTGATATGCAGCACTACAGTAAGGAAGAGTAGATATCTTACCTATTCTCATTTGTGAAAGTCCGAATGCAACTGAGAAGCGGCTCAAGTTGAGTTGAGCCCTCTGGCCAGCCTCCCTCATGGTCAAACCATGGTTGACCGTGGCCCGAATCTCTTCAGAGATAATGGCTCTCCTTCTTGCTCTTCCTCGTCCTCGTCCTCCTTGTATTCCTCTTACTCTCACTCCTCTGCCTCTCTGATTGCCTCTCTCTTCAATGTTGCCATCCATTGCTCTCCAAACCAGGAGCTCATCTGTGGCCCTTTTATTGCTAAAGCTCTGATTGCAAATTCAACAACAGGCTTGGAAATGTAAGTTCAGCAATTTGAATGGCAGTGTGTTCCATGTGAACACAAAGAGATTTTATTCATGAAGACTGTGCAAAATAAAGAGAATTGTGTGGAGTGTTTTGAAAAAAGTGTGTTTTAGAATTGAAATCTGAGTGTACAGCAGGTGCTTGTATTTCAGGAGAATTGGTTTAGGCAGTTGGTACATGAGTTTCAGGTTGTGATCATTGTTAGTTCCAGTGTTAGTGTGTAACCAATTGAGAAAAACTGTAAATTATATACATTATATACATTATATACATACATTAATACTATCTGGATATTTATTGCCGAGGATGCAGTGGATATCAGATTAGATATTTGGCTTTAGTGCATAAATCACTCACGGCAACCAATTGTTTTGGGATTTAGCTGAATAATAGGCACTTATTTTCACATCAGACATTCATTATGAAAGATTTAATACTGCAGTCGCTTCTCTTTGTGAGAATTTCCACTTCGGTTTCCCTGCATATAAAGGGGCAGACAGAAACACAGAGACACAAACAGGACGTTTCCTTTCATTCCTTCTTTCTAATACACCTTATTCTGTAGAAATTATTCATTAAATGAGTCTTTTTTTTAAAAATTTCTGTTATCCTTGAGAAATTTAAAAATGGAATTGGTCACATGAACTTGTTGAGATGGTGAGATTTTTCCCCTCATTATTAGGGGAACACACTCACATCCTAACACGGAAACATGAGCTGGAACAGGCTCGTGTGAGCTTGTGCATCTATGATCGAAATGCATCGCCTGGTGTATCATGGCAGTTTCCTGTCATGCTAAGATGCACCGTCTACAGTAGAGTTGTAATATTTCACTCATTTCTGTCATAGGAGATGCACTGTGCAGACGCTCATTTCCCTGACAACGTTATCATCCATGGCAGCGATCTTCAGTGTACCAGCCAAACTACTGTTCAAGAGCAGGAATCTGATTGGATTGACTTGAGCCATTTTGCATCTCGGTATTAACTCAATCAGATGCCTGCATGGGCGGATGCAAAATATCAATGCAAATTTTCCATCAGCTGGTTTGAAAGGTTGACACCTTCATACAGGGGAGTAATGATGCATACATTTCTAGGAGGTTATGCCTGAGAGAGACTTTACAGACAAATGGCGTCACTATTTTTTTTTTTCCATTTCATGTTTTATTATTATTGGATGATTTCTATAATGTTAATTTTCTGAATCATTTTCAGCAAAAACCTTTTCTGCCTCAAGCGAGCATAAAAACTTTATAAACATATTGCAATTATTAATTGGAAATTCATAGTTCATGACCATCTGAGAACACACACACGCACACACACACACACACACACACACACTTTCTCTCAAATGAAAGGAAGGAATAGTGAATGTCTGTTCTATGTGGTCCTAGTTCTATGGCAGAAATCTGAAGGAACAAGGTGACATTTAGAAATTGCCAGGCACCGTTAAAGACACTCGAGTCTGTGAGTGCATTTGTACATCAAACTCTGTGATACACAGTGACACATCGACAGTACAGGCCAAAGTCATCCAGCCCCCTACGGACAGCAGAGAGAGAGACTGAAAGAAACAGAGAAGAGGGGGGTAAACTAAGGTCACAGGGTATAAAACAACATAAGACTACAAGAGCTACAGGGGTGCTTTCTCATATTTACTCCATTTCACTTACTTTGTCTCTGTCTCAATGTCAATATGTGACCCCCCATCTTCCCACATCCCACCTGTGTGGCTCTTCCTGTCTCTCTCAATTCAATTCAATTGTGTTTTATTGGCATGAAATACAAAAATACTTATTGCCAAAGCAAAAACAATGTATGGCCAATGTCTGTAGACTTGCTAATGTAAGTATGACACATTCACACTTGTGATGAGGCACTTTACCTGCGTGATCGATAACAAATGTATCTTTTTCTGTGTTTCAGGCAATACTGACTGGCAGCTTACCTTCCTTGAAGAGTGAGTGCTACAAGGGGAAAGCTGTGGGAAGGGAACCCACATAATCTTGCCTGTATAAGTGGATGACGTCTTATGGCACAAGTTAAAAATGGCTGGAAACATGGAATAGACTGGACAATTTGTTGCTTTTGTTTCAATTGTTCACTGCCTCAAGAACATTTAGTCAACAGATGCTGTTGTCCTGGCAACACAATCTGCGGTCTTCAGTCTTCTGTGCCAAAAGATCATTTTTATGACAAATTTATTAAATTGTTCCACTAATTATATCTAGCTATTATATATATATATATATATATATATATTGTATATGAAGTGGAGCTTTTTGAGGCGATCTAATGCTGCACCAAATTGCCTTGCTGACCAATATTCTTATTGGATGAAACAGGATGAAAAAGAAATAACTTCTTGAAATAATTTCTTGACGTAAGTTATGAGCAAGTGGTGGCATTTCACCCTGTTGTGGAAACATTGCAGAGACCCTTGTGCAAGCAGCTGAGCAGACAGAAACATAATAGACAGAAATATTGAGGAAAAATGCAAATAAGACCCACAAAAGGATCAGGAGTCAAGTCAAGTTTATTAACATAGCCCTTTATCATGAACAAGCCTCAAAGGACTCTACAGGCCTAACTAGGTCAGGCTGATAGACAATCTAATAATGAGACACAGTTGATGCAGAATGTAGACAACAGGATGCATAATGTTGAAATAGAGAGCTGTGACCTTACAAGAACACCTCAGGTGACTTTCAGACTGAACTAAGTCAGCTGAGAATCAATCAGTTCTGACAATTACAGTTATTTCCGATTGTTAACGCACATCGGTCCATACTAAAGCCACTTCTTCAAAACTCAACAGAAGTCTATGCGAACCAAACCGTGACTGACTCTTGCCTTGCTTTAACACAAAATGCATTGGTTTCACACAAAAGACATTCAATGACTACAGCTTTCAAAATTCATGAATTCTTTTCTCACTCACTTTTCTCACCCATTTTGCCAATGCTAACGTACTCTTTTCAAAACTGTTAGATTTGAAAACATACATTCAAATGGACAGCAACTTGCCAAATTACAAACACCCCATTGAAGAATTATTTTCTGCGTGGAGGTGGAAGGTTTATGACCATAATCCACACAATCAGACATCACTTGTCAATGCTATGAATGATGTGAGGACATATCCAGAGGATTGCCAAGCTTGGATCCAGCATGCCAAAAGATGTGATGTGTGTGTGATGTGGACGAAAACATGTGGCCAAACGCAGGAGACCGGGTGGACCAGCATGATTTGTGTGTTTTGTTTTCTGAGCAAACTACTGTATTACAGTATTGACTTTTGTTTTCCTTACAGCAATTTTGTACAAAAACTGTAGTTTATTTTTGAATTACTTTATGGCAAAAAAAGAACCCCCTGGCAAAAATAAAGCACATAGAAGCTTTTCCTGTTTTCCTGTTGCATTTCTATGACGTCCTGCAGTATACTGTAGTACATTCTAGAAAGAGTTACCATTCTTACTGTATTTTGTAATGG
>CABFOQ010000853.1:0-15261 GCA_900660455.1 Gephyroberyx darwinii | reverse complement strand
GGAGGGCAACAACATCCAAGCATGAAATCCTGATCAACTCTGGCTTCACAATTGGAATAAAGATTTCCACTGAGCCAAAACCAGTAAAAGATGATCAAGCCAAACAGAGCATTTAATGACAGTCATATTAAGTGTGGGTCTTAAAACTACAGCTGGTGAGAGCCGAGGGACAGGAGTGGGCATTCAGAGGCTGCTGGTTAAATGACCCACAGATGCAGTCAAATAAAGGGTACAGTAGAAGTTGGTGAGATGCACTGGGTAGACTGGTTTCTATGGTGTTTCCTGAAGCACAGTGTAGTCTCATGCATCGGGTGATTTAGACGGCTGCAATGGTGTCTTTGACTGAACTACTTGGACTATAGTCCTATTACTGTAACAATATTCACACAGCTTTCTTCAGCATGGGCCTCATCCAGCCCATTAAACAGTGCACTGGAGATGAAACCTTGTGTGTGCTTGTTGAGTGGATGGGGGGGGAAAAAAGATCCTTAAAAGGTAAAGATGAGGGTGTATCATTGGATCCTCAAACCCACACAGACCACACGTCTGCAATACAGATTTAGCACTAAGTGAAAGAAATGGCCTACTAAAAGTTCAGTTATGTAAGTAAATCTTCTGACTCCTCCCACGACGTACATGTACTGGGAGAGCAAGAAGGAAAGAAGGGTATCATTTGAGTGGGGGTGACAACTAAATATAATATGCCTCTCCATCTTCATGATCTTGATCTTCCTTATTACCTTAATAAATGATACACTGGTGCTAGATTAGTTGATATTATGGGAGGTGGGTTTCCTGAGAACCTCTGGACAACATTTCAATGACTATTAAGCTAAAGGGCGGATCCATATACCCACATATAAACCATCCTCAACCATACAGTTCTGCAAATATGACCATGACGGTACCTGCCGTCCTCGTTTTCCTGGTAGTCCTTGTAAGCCGGTCAGTCCCGGGGCACCGTCCTGCCCAGGGTATCCCTCCATTCCTCTGGGTCCAGGTAAACCAATTGGCCCCTGGAAGATTTCCACAACAACCACAATGTCACCCTGTCTGACAAAAATGACCTCATTCATATCTAGTTCTCATCAGTCTGATATGATCATACCAGCTTTCTAAGCCCTCAGTCAATTACTTTTCTGTGATGGGCAATGTGGCACTAGGTTTGTCCTGATGCATTAAGGGCCATGCATCTGGTGTTCCAAGCAGGTTAAAAACAGTGAGAATTTAGTACCATTTGACGTAGGTTCTGCTGACACTGACGAATTGGGTTGTTGCTGCAATTACAGGGGAGTGACATTTCCATTACGCTTGCAGCCAGATCTGGCAACAATAACAATTGAATACTTTTTGTACACTTGATGAAAAATGATGAGTGCTTGATTCATTTTTTTCAAGTGCCGTATCCACTTTTGAGGCTTTTTACATGTCTTGTGGAAAATAGCTTGTTCAACATATGAAACCATATCCAAATCTATGTTTGCCAGGTCTGCTGGTTGTGTGCAGAAGGCGTAGAGGCTGAAAATGAAACTGGAACGTTCCCTGCTGTGACAAACTGGATGAAATTTGCTGTGCGGTGGCTTGATCTGCTGCTGGAAATGTAAAACACATCACTTCCTGTGCACCATGGGTTTTTTTCCTGGGAAAGTCCTACCTGACACACTGTAACTCTGTTGTTTCTGTCTCTCTTTCTCTCATCTTTGTTCTCACCCTTAATCAGGTCTATACAACCAGTAGTTTTGGCTGTGCAATCTGATTGGTCAAAGATACGTTCCAACCGTGCTGATAATTCCCATAACGCACGGATAGTTATTGCCTTCAGCTGCTTTTTATTCTCATGTGTGCACACTGCTTTGACAAAAACTTGTCAGTAACCATTGTGCAAAAGCAGCACTCTGGTCATGTTGCAGTACTCAGCTGTGCCCCGCACTGAGCTGCATCACCTCTACTAAGAAAAAAACGTGCCATGCATTGTATTGCTGCTATAGTTGAGCTGAGGTGAGCTGATGCGATACTCACTTCAACGCCAGGTGTGCCAGTCAGCCCCATGGCTCCTTTCTTTCCCATCGAACCCTGAGTAAACACACACAGGCGGGGATTAAAACATTCACAAAAAACACACAAGGTTCCTATGAAGAACCCAAATTCCATTTTGCTCAGTACAGGCACTGTCAAAGAAATACATACGAGTATATAATGTATACTTAACACTCGTAAAAATGTTGAGGTGTTATGGAAAATTACTGCAAATACTGAAAATTACTTACCTCCACCCAGCCCATTATATTCTCAATCACAGCACATACTGGATTACACTGCTTATAGGATGGCCACTTGCCAAATAATGAGACTCACAACTATGCTTTTTTTCTCTCACAGAAAAAATTATAATGTTTAGCAGTCAATCAAAGGAGTGAGTGTTCACTTCGGCCCTGAAATAAGTAATGTATGTACTTCCAGGCCCTATTCCCCAAAGCACCATGTACACTCTGATATATCTGTCTAGGAATGCTTCACCAAAGCCTTTAATCTAAAACAGACATCCAACAGTTTCTAACGCTTCTTGGCATAGCGTTCATTAAGTTAGCGATGTTTCTAAATAGGCTCTGTGTGGAGATACTGTTCACGCTCAGGGCAAGCTGAAATGAATTAATAGAAATCCTTCCGTAGTATTTGCACAGTGAATCTCTCCTCTGCACGCTCGTGTTGGAGCAAGTCAGCGGTATCTGGGAGCCTGTGAATACCTCAATTTAAAGAAACATATGTGGAGCCTGATCAAGGAACCCAAAGTTGTTTCAGGGGAAAGAAAGGTTATGTAATAGTAGCCCTATCACAAGGTGAGGACTCAAAAGGTATTACAATTAGCTGTAGCTAAAAAGGATTCAGCCGCTGAGAGACTGTTGAGGACGGTATCTTTTCCCACAAGACGTCTGTACTGATGCCAGCTTTCCAGATTCCACCGTGAATTTGCAAGCTATGAGGAATGTGCAGATCAAAGTACAAAAGCACAGAATAACTTTGATAACCTGACATATAAAAAGGACAACTAAAGGAGGCGGGACCTCACATTCTGGGTGGTCATGGAAACATGTACTTGCTTTCCATCCCACATTCAAAGCCTCTTCCTACCACCTGGTTTGGTTTCAGTCTGATTTTATGAGGCAAGAAGTATTATTTTGTCTTCCTTTCATGATATTCCGCTATGGGCGAACAGAAAAAAAAACTCTGCTAAAAACTCTTTGTACTGGCATGTTGCATCCAGCGACTGGAATTAAAGACAAATGGTGCTTTGGCCAAATGTCTGTGCTTGGTCTTTCATTCTGGCAGCTGAGGTGACAGGGGGATTTTTCTTCGCCCAGAGTGTCAGGTATAAGCCCAACCAAACCAAACCAAGCCCAACCCTGCCAGCTATGAATGCATAAGCCTGTGTTAACACATTTACTGGCTTTGTTCAGAATCTAGCTTCTGTCGGTCACAAACAGATCAGCCTGGCAGTAGAGAAAACATGCATCTTATATCCCGGGGTGTGCAGATGTACAGGGTGATGTGGGATTCACACAGAATGAGGTGTAGACTCACCGGAGTTCCCCACTCTCCCTTTGGACCCGGTTCTCCGGCGAGCCCTGGCATTCCCTGAACAACACAAGAACAAGCACACACCCTATAATATTCAGCTCTATAATGGTTGCAAATCGTGATGGATAGTGGAAATATTACTGTTACAAGTCACGATTTTTTCAGGAAAATGACAAATTTGAGTTTTGAATGAGCTTCACTAGCCCTAGAGTCAGTGAACTTCACTCAGCATCCAGAGGACTACCGAAAACATCGACGTTACAGGTTATTTTGTATCACTAGTGATAAAGGACGTAAGTGTTTTATTAACTTACAGGCAGGCCTTGCTGTCCCACAGCTCCACGAGGTCCTGAGAGACCAATATGGCCCTGAAACACAAATTTCAGGTCAAAGTAAGGATACATGCTAGAAGACCGAATACTTGCTGCATTTCTGCTGCAATGTGGATACACTCTGTACAGGAATTTATTTGGAAAGTAATGCACACATCCCATGGCTAACACTGTACAGTTCCTTAAAGAATTAATAGGAAAGATGGTAAAAATGATTGTGGCAGTACCCAGGTGAATTCTCTGGGGATTATAGAACTAGTATAATATGAAGCTTATTTGTAAAAGACTTAAAGAGTACACAATGTCATTCTTCCATCCTTTGCCAATGGAACAACAGCATGCCAATAGCGATTAGGCTCTTGGTTCCTACTGTAGCTTTGCAACACAGTGGTTCACAAATACTGATTGGGCTGCCCAAGGCCACGGAGAGCTTATGTGAATTCTTGTGAGTGCCATTAGCTCGTAAAGGGACCAGTGTACCCATACTCAATTACAGGTAAAAGCTCCACAGCATGACTACAGTATCAAAATAATATACGCTAGTTTCCAAGCGTTTAGGAATGTATTTTATTAAGGAGGGCCACAGGTGGTTTGGACTAAACAGGACCTATAAATTCAACACCCAATGGGGGAGGAAAGCCAAGTGTGACCTGTTAGGGGCCTTTAATAGAACGCATGGGAATGTTGAAACAACTGCCAAAATAAAGATTAGTGTCAATGACCTGGAACGCTGCTTTCTTAAACGATGGGTTGGGCCTGGAAATGGTGCAAGGCCCATCTCTAGTGGGTCTCCATGAGTGTACTTTCAACTGTAGCATGTTTTCATCACTTAAGGCTATAAATGTCTAATTTGTGTGCCAGGCTGAAAGCATTCAAGGACCCCTGCTTTGAATCGTCATCTAGCATCGGAGAAGGATGCTCATAAAGTCACTGTGCTCTTCACGTTCATGAGAGTGGATATGGGCGAGGTCTCTAGAGGGTGTGATTCTGGATAGTGTTGCAGGGCTGTTCTACCATCTACATATATATCTCTACCACACACAAGCTGATATGTGAACCTTATGAACCTTGTGTGTGTTTGTGACCCATTCATTTCCTATAGAGCTGAGTGACCGGGGGAAATCGACCGATGGACGGTCAAAAAGAAAAGTTGGCCACAGCTGAACTTTTCATGGTCATTGGCTGTCAACTGCCAATCAGATTTCAATGCTTCCTTGCTTCCCTATCAAGGTGATTTCATTCCATGAACAATAGTTCCGCTTGACAGGAGCAAAATGGATGAGACATTGATTACAGCCATTCAAGGCTTCCCAGTTCCCAGACTACAGGAACAAACATTTCAGAAGCAGTGCTTGGGTTGCATCCATTGTTGGGGTCGAAGGTAAGCTCTGATGTCATTTTATTTTTTCTGTTAATTTTTGATTAATGCACCTAATAAGCACTCGCTATTAGGTTAGCTATTAGCACTTGCCACCCATTAACTCATCAAAATGATGTATGAAACCAAAGCAGCGAAAAATACATGAGTTGCCTGTTCCAAACTTTGTAGCTACATGAGCTCACTACATAGACTCTATTGGAGCAGAATAGAGCGACCCATCAACCAAGTCACTCACAGTGTGAATGTGGGTGAGAGTTTCTGTAGGTTTTGAGTGCATCCGGTGCTTGCAAGGCATGCAATGGCAAAAACACCAGATTTCCCCCAGCCTTAGTCCTAGGAATTTAGTAATCCTTTGTGCTCCCTCCCTTCTCTTCCACATGTGTGGTCTCCTCTTATCTCAGCAGACCGACATTTCAATGGAGCACCAAAAAGAGCAGAAAAATGTAGGAAACAACAGAGCAGACAAGCACCGTGAGGAGCGATTGTGTGATATGTTTGATGTTTCGTCTACCTGATAGCCCTCATCCCCGGGCTCTCCACGCTCTCCTCGCTTACCCGGGGGACCCTGTGCACAGACACACACACACAAACACACACACAGACAAACATACAGAAATGGACACACATACATGCATGCATTCACACCCACAAAGCATCAGATGAGTTCACCTCACAGGGTACCATGCGTGAAGCACCTCCTATAGTAACCTGTCTGGATCTTATTGGAGTGGACGGACAGATTTCCACCTTGACCTTTATCTCCAGGCAATCTCAGCCAGGGCTGCTGAGACAGAGAGTGCCATTGTGTTGCTCATGCTATGCGCTGCAATCCTGTGCCAACTTGATAATCCAATACTGCTCTCTTTTGTGCTTTACGTTGCCATCTACACTGCTGTAGAAGTCTGATGTCCTCGACTGTTGATGCTATGCCTCTTCAGTGTACCAAACCAAAGCTGAGAAATGCATCTCCCGAGGGAAAACACTTATTCTTGCAGGACACATATAACTTTAAGCTTTCCCAAGCTGCTAAGACTCTTTGATATACTCTGATCCTCTTTTAATATTAGTCTAAGAAGGGCTTTGTTTTCCCAGCCAAAAAGGAATATGCCGAATCTTTGAGGCAGCTCAGGGTGACTAACGCCACTCGCTGGCCCTCTTGCCCCCTGTCAGATGCAATAATATAGTCTATAAATCCACAATAATGAGGCCTATTATACATTTGAGTTGTGATCCAGCTATAACCATAAAAAACATTTCATCACAGCGATTCTGGCTTTATATAAAAACAGTGCAGTTTGCATTGAGACGTTGGATATAGGAACAAAATCAAATTTTTTGTACAACCCAAGTTAGATATGGTTTCATGTTCAGCCTGCAATGAAGGAATAAAATCAGGGTTCATGTACATACATCTTCTAAGAACAGGTTTTTTTTGTTGGTTTTTTTGTATTACTGTCAATCCAGTCTTTAACAGGCCTCAAGCAAACAGAGTTGGGAGCGTAGGGGGAGTAGAAAGGAGAGTTTGAAGGAAAGCAAGACCTACTGGTTCACCTAAGGGCCCGGCTGGTCCTGGGGTCTTATTGTCCTCTCCTGGGTAACCCTGGAATTGACCAGACACACACACACACACACACACACATTGTGTAACCCATGATATTAATCCAGAATATGCTTCTTCAGTAAGCATTTTGCAGGGGGAAAAAAACAACACATTCCAGTGCTCACGTTACCTTTTCACCTTTAGGCCCAGGTGGTCCAATGGGCCCCGGCTTGCCAGGGTGACCCTAAAAAAAAGAAGAGGACTGATTATTTTACCTAACCAAGCCACCGTACTTATACTGGCTACAGCATGTTCCCCTTCTATGCTATGCTGATGGTTGTCAAAATTGTTTCATATAAACACAATCCCTCGTGAGGGAAGAGCTCTTACAACCCATCACTTGGGGATTTGGCTTTTGGCAAGGCTTCGGAAATCACTCAACGGCCTGGGTGGAGTGTGGCTTTAAGACTGTACATACATACACATACACATTCACGAAAACGGTACAACGTGAACTTGAGGTGCCCTGTTCAAGTTATGCAACTTGAACCCAGTGATGCTGGCAGTGACCAGGCTGTTTAACGGCCCGGAGGGATGGCTCAAAGACTTCACCATGTCAAATTCTTCCTTTTATCTAGGTCTTTGTTCAGTGGTTTACCTTGGATATTACACAAGAAAGACAACACCATACATTCTTTCTTTAAATCAAGAATCAAAGTTGTCAGAGCAGGTGAATCAGCCTAGGGACACTGAAATGAAATGCAACAGCTCTGAATGATATACCACCTGCTTTTTCAAGATTAGAACTCTACAATCCGGGTGTGTATGTGTGTAAATGACATTAAACCATGAGTAGGATTAACTCACTGTATATCCTGCCAATCCCGGTTGCCCCTCTGGCCCCATGACACCAGGCCGACCCTGGAAGCGATGCAGAAAACAGACACAGAATAACACCGTGGCTCATTCCTGGCACTGTTTGCTTTGGTTTTCTACTCTGGTTCAGCTAAATATAACCTTGGCGTCGCATAGACACCCGTGCAGACTGAACCTTGTGGCCAGAGTTGTTTTATGACAGGGGATATGAATCTTTCCTCCTCGGCTATCACGACACGGCCTGAGCATTGTGCTGAGAAAAGAGCTGTCTTTCTCTGTAAAAGAAAGGACTGCCTTCCTCCTGGCTTTCCTGTCTCTTTTCCCTCTCTTTCACAGCCCAAGGACAATAGGTTTTAGCACACAAGATACAATCCAATATAGCTTGTCCTCACAACACCTGATTAGAAACCTGCTAAAAGGGATTTACAACAAAGGGGGATTAGTTGTAGTGCTAATTCTGTCATTATAAATATATAGTAACAGATTGCCTCTGAATTAGCCACTAAAACACCACGTTTTAATGTGCAGTGCAGCTACTCCCCATGGGTCACTTTGTTTACACAGTTATCAATAAGACTTTAAACAATAAAGGGCTAACATGATACAATATTGTATGGCAATTTGGCAGGATTGAGAGTAGATGGAGTCATGCTTTTATATGATTTAACCTGCACTCATATTGCAGTTATACTATTGATTCTTTATAATGCCTTATGAGTAGCATATAAGCTAAAGCAGTAGCTCCTGTATATACAATATAATTTTTGGCAAATGGAATCTAATATCACCACCTCAAATAGGGTACACCCTATAGGCAGAGCGTACATGATACATGCCTACTGGAGAGGATGCCTAATAACTAAGCATTACATATTGCCATCTCAGCTAAAGGTCATTATGAAACTGGTTTAACTGGAATGAATTGGGGAGGAAAAGAGCATCTGAGATGTTTTTAGCTTCTCAAGTAAATATTTCAAGTTTTTACAAAGCCTTTTTTCATTCTAGAAGTTTCAATCTACTTTTGCGATGGGACAGAATGAGGTGAAACAGAAGAAAAGTGGTAACTGACTGGTGGGCCTCGGGTTCCCCTGGCTCCTTTCAGACCTGTCTCGCCTGGCTGACCAATGTCTCCTGGTGAGCCAGTCTCACCGGCAAGACCTGGAGGGCCTCTCTCTCCCTGGAAAGAGACAAAGGGTCAGAGGAGATGAGGAAAAAACACACAGTAAAACATATACTGGCAAGACAAGGGAGCAGGGAGTCCTTTAAACCAAAGGACTGAATCCCTGGCACCAGGGGCCCAGTTCTACAGCTGATCTTGACATATGACCTCCCTGTACAAGGAGTATTTAGTATGTGAAATTTGAAAAAAAAAACTTTCTTGAGGGGAGGGGTTTCTTGGTTTCTTGGTAGAAATTTTTTTTTGAGGACAGAAAATAGTCTTGAGGTAGTATTTGGTGTTGAAAATAGTACCGTAAAGCCAGCACTAATAGGCTGTGGTGGACACGGGGCCTGACCAGCTGAACTGTTTCTATTCAAACATGAAAGCAAAAGAAGAGAGAGAAAGCAGGACAGACACAAGCTGATATATCTCTACAGTGCTGGTCCCAGTGACTTGTTTACTTCCACCGAACTTCCTCAGAAGTTGAGTCAACCCTCAAACATTTGACCTGGATGATGAATACAGCAGATAAAAAGAGATGATGGCTCTCTGGAACTGCATGGGATTGTGTTGCTCTCCCCCTCCCTGTTGTTTCCCAGAAAAACGAGTTGGTGGTGGTGGTGAACGAGACTCTTGCCTTCTTGCCGTGCCGTCCTCGGTTCCCTGGGGGCCCCAGTTTTCCTTCTGGTCCCTGTAACACAAGACTCGTTACGTGATGACTACACGCAATAAACATATTTTGTTTTTATATGGGCAGTGATACACAGGACAAATCTTTGGCAAAGTGTAAAGGTCAAGCATGCCCGAGGACTTGCCTCAGTTCTGCTACTTTAATTAGGAAACCAGGAGACATTTAAGCAGATTGTTCCGAAAATGCCTCGTGATCACCACCCTGAGAGTCACGACACTTGGGCACCATTCTCAGACAATATCAACGGGCACTTTTATCAGCACTTGAATTGTTTTAGTCCACATTGTTATCCCTTAATTCGTATCTGCTTTGCCACAGTGCCTGTGTGTTATGATCTTGAGCTCCATCCTGGCTGACCCTAGTGACCTTGTTGCTCCTCGGATCTCTGCCTCAAACAAAACAAGCTCTTAGAGGATTGACTGACAGCTGTCAAACAGTGCTAAGCATGCACAGTCTATGGCACAGTGCCCATAGAGCTGTCTTCGTCTGCGAGCCCCGATGGCCACACAGATTTTGTTAAAGAGAAGACTGACCCCTACTGGGACACATGGGCATTATCTCCTTAAAAGGACTGTTGTTGTCTTTTCAGCTGCAGCCATTTGAAATTCTCAGTATGATACAGTTCCATGTTCCTCAGACAATAATAAGCCGGTGATTAATGCCGAAACAGCACTTATGTCAATAGCCACTGTAAGAAACCTGCCAAACTAGTTCTGCAACAAGCTGAACCTGCCTGACCTTCTACTTTGCTGTGTACTTTAGTTGTTTGCAAGTGTATGTTTTCTGAGCCTTCTGGATTGTCTGTTTAAATAAAGGTTGTTGAATTCAGAAAAGGTTTAAATGAATAAAATAAACTTACGCGAAAGCCCTGTTTCCCTGGCTCTCCGGGTGGTCCTGGGGGCCCAAGGTCTCCTTCTATCCCTCTGTCCCCTGCCTCTCCCATGGGCCCATGATCGCCAGGCTCACCCTGAGAGAGAGAGAGAGAGAGAGAGAGAAAGAGAGAGAGAAAGAGAGAGAGAGAGGGGGACAGAAAAACAAACAGGCAGGGTGAGAGACAGTCCAGGGAGTCGTGATATAATAAGCTACATATTGTGGCAGTCACGCACTATCCTCTAGTGAAGAGGGAGAAACCCATAACTCATTTTGTTGTGTGGTTGCTTATGTTGAACAGGAGTTAACTTAAAGCAACAAAAAAAAAAGACCTTCCAGTATTTACCTTGGGTCCATCTTTCCCTTGAGGGCCGTCTTCACCAGGGGGACCAGGAAGACCCTACAAACACAACAGCAGTCTTTAAGTCAACCTTTCTCCTGTTGTGTACAACTGTACAATAAACCCAACCCTAATAATAATACACGCTTTTCAGGAATTGAGAAATGCATTGTTATCTTTTTAACGTCTTTGTGGTTTTGGCTTTTTGCATGGATTTTACTCCGTCACTTGGTGGCAAACGCAAAAATGGAATGAGAGGAGAAAGATCATCATTTTTAGGTCTTCCTATAATAGAACCAGTGTGTACCAGTCACTTACAATGAGTGCAGCTTCATTTCCTGGATCACCAACATTACCAGCAGCTAATAAGGAGGGCAAAGGTCAGGGCCATAGTGCCCTCGAACGATCATGTAACATACGAGTGTTACAAGAGAAAACAAGAAGTATGGAGGGAACTAGAAAGACAAGACAAGAGCATGAGTAGAGGGGGAAGCCACAGAATGGAGGATATTCAGAGGGGAATGGGGATGCTTCATGAGGAGGTGAGTTTTCAACTTATAATGGAAGACAGCGAGTGACTCTACTGCGGCCGAACGATGTCAACAGTTTAATTCTGTGGTTCCTATCAGCACAGCAGAGGTTTGGGTTAGCACGCACAGTATGTGGAGATGATTTATTTGTTAACTCGAAGCCGCGGGACCACGTCGGGACCAGCGTCATCTTTTCTCTCGCTAAACGGATACCGATGGGATTAAATGAACGATACCCTCTGCTATCACTCACTGGTTCAAAGACTAACCACACAATAAAAAGAGCCTGTTCCTGGAACATCTGCACAAAGAAGAAGCTAGATTGCTTGACTAAAAGTATGTATCAGCTCAGATGCACAGAGGCCTTTTAGTCCCTGCAAGATCTCTGGGCATTCCTGAGCCAATTAGACTGGACACTTCCTGAGGCATCACCTAATCTCTTTAACCTTCTCCTTTCACCTACATGGCCGCTGTGTTGGGATATAGAGGATGTAGAGGGTGAAGCGATGCACTGTAGATCTGTTGTTTGCACAATCTTGCCCAAGAATGTTGATTTGAATGGGACAGACAGACAAGGCTCAAGCAGCGCTGGAGGTTATTGATATAGTCCATCAGACAAAAACAACTTCACAGCTCTGCTTTCTCCGCGACGGGGATAACATATCCTCGTCAAAACGAGGGGAGAGTAAATATATGACTGGGCTGGATTCGCCCCGAACACAAGCAAGGAAGGGATTAGCGGGTTGTTTTTGAGACACTCACTCTCATTCCCTGCTGTCCCTGCTCGCCTTCAACTCCTGGAGGCCCGGCATCACCCTGCAGGGACACACAGCACAACACAGGGCTGCTCAGGAGGTCAAAACACACAGATATGATATATGTGCACACACACACTGAGCAAATTCACGGCTTTTCACACTGATAGAGGGTGGTGGGGAGGTAAACCCCACATCATAGATGGGTTTTTTTGTGCTGGGAGAGGTGGTGGTTTTGCACTGACCTTTAACCCCGGTTCTCCGATGGGTCCTGGCTCCCCTTCTGAACCAGGTTCACCCTGAGCAGGTGAGACGGAGAGACAGAGGAGTAAATGTTGTGTTTGTAGCACAAGTCATTCTTCACCTGTTAAACAAGGATTCTACATTTGATCTCCTTTTTGTTCAAGCTTAGACTGTTATGCTACATTAATATGAATGTTCATATAAATGATAATCCCACAAATTAATAGAATAGGTAAAATACTTCATGTCCTTGCTCTCCATCAGGTCCTGCGTCTCCAGGAGGTCCTTTGGGTCCCTGCAAGATAAACAGCCGATAGAAGATGCATGGAGTCACTAGGAGAGTTAAGTATGAAATGCCAGTGCAGACGTTACAGCTTACTCTAGAATATAATGGGAACACAAACAAATAAAACGTAAATCCCTGGAAAAAGAATAAGACTGTGAGGTGGAAAGACTGGGAGGAAGAGGAAAGGAAGAGCAGCCAAACGCAAGATGAGATCCATAACATAAACTTTGCCTTCGTTGGCCTTACTGAAACCTCTCAGCCAAAAAAATATTTAGATCTGATTGTTTGACATTCTTGATGTCCCCGAGGGGTCGGCGGTTTTCCATGAAAACCGAGAACTTGAAGGTTAATCCACGAGGGGGGGACCACGAGGTATGGTGGAGGTATGGTGTGTGTGACAGACGGAGAGAGAAAGAAACATGAAGAGAAACTAATAGATTGACAGGAAGGTCTTGTTTGCATCAACATCTGGAGAATGAGTCATTCACATCAATCCCTCCTTCCCCCGCCCCCCCTTCCTTTCCCAGTGCCCTCAAATGGTTGATTTGCTGGCAGCGAGTCACATCGCAGCTTCTGAACTGTAAAACATTCACGAGCCCGACAGCATCTTACAAGGCGTGAAGACCCTGATTAACGGCTCACTCATGAATGTCATCTTTGTCAGCGCCGATGAAACTGTGTGTGTGTGTGTACGAGCGCCCGCAGTCATTGTGCTCTTCCAGACGGGGTGGCGTTCACAGTGTGTCACCGCGGTGGGCGGGAGTCTGCATACTCACTGGTTCTCCGTGGGGTCCCCTCTCGCCGCTGCTGCCCGGGACACCCGGTTTACCCTGAAAAAGATGCACAGCAAAAGAAAAACGTTAAAAAAAAAAGTTGGTCTTTATTTCATCATCATCATCATCATCATTGACTGAGCCACAAGCACAAGTTGGACGATGAGCGGGTCTAATCTTACAGCACAGCCTCAGACTCAAGTCCTTCACAGTCAAGTGCAGAAAGGCTTTGATGCAGTGCTGCGGATTGGCTTTCCTGTAATATCAGATCTCTTGGTTGTGGTCCAAGCATCGTGCTGCCAAGTTTAGACAAGACGCTGTTTATGGCAACATTGACATAGGAGGACTTGAGTTTTTTTCAGAGCAATTTTTTCCCCTTTCCTGACGGCATCTGTCAGCTAAAGCAGAGCCTATTCCGGGGAGATAAAGAAATAGCTGGAGGAGCCAAGCAGATGAGGAAGCAGTGCAATTCAGTAGCATCAAACATCAATTGCAGAAGATATTAATCTAGATAAGCCTAAAAAAAATATATTTTGTCTGATAGGTACAGAGGAGTGAAGTGGTGGCGACAGCACCGTGGGAAATAAAACAAAAGGTTCTCACAGCCCAAATGTATAAAAAGCCTGTGAGAAAGTGATGACACTGATTTGTAGAACAGAGGAAGAGGATTTCTACAAACGATAAATCAATGTTCTGTGAGTACGATCACTGTCACACTGTATCATCCAGAGAGGCCCACAAGACTGAGCTTGACAGTGATCACAGAGAGATTCAGACCACTCTGTCTCCGTCTCTGCTCATAAGTTCATAAAGACTTCGCTCACTCACAAGCAGCTTCAATGACATAAAATAGAGAGAGTGTGTTTCTAGATGGTTTTCAGACCGGTCACAAGATGGCGCCGTGACTCCAGAGGTTGACAAGGGGTAACGCTGCTCTCTCTTCTTCTGCCAATCACATCTTTGATTGCACTATTAGCAGCATTGGTAGGAATTGTACCAGAGGCGCCTGGGCACAAAGGAGGTCAAAGCACTAGTTCTCCTCTGACACGATGACCTGAGTGTGAAATGCATTGCGAACTCACCCCACGCACAAGACTAGCCGCTTAGCAGGACATGTCGCTGCTAGTTTGTGTGTGTGTGTGTGTTTGTGTGTTGTCCATAAGTATGCATGGGTGTGTGTGTGTGTGTGTGTGGGTGTGCATATGTGTATATACAAGAGTGAGAACACACGTTTGCATTTGTGTCTCAGTTACGAGTAATTACAAACAAGACCAAGCTGTCAAGCGCTAAGCCAATACATGATCAGAGAAAGTTGAGAGCAGCTCATTTGTCAGTGGAAAGTGAGACGAGCCAAGCAGCTGAGAACCTGTCCGACAGCGAACAAGCTCGCAGGTTTTCTCGGAGTGGGGGGGTCATCCCCAACGCACATACTGCGAAAACAGCAACCGCAGCATGACTCCTGGACGGCGCATACGGATCTGCTCTTGGATCTGTTTTTGATCTGTTGATCTGTTTGCATGTTTCTTCCATCTGGTGAACATCGGTTGTTTTATCCGTTTACAGTTCAAAAGCGTAGCAAAACTACCATCTATCATTAACCAAGGGGAAAAACAGAAAAAAACAAAAGGTAACGGGAAATTCCTGACAAAACTGCCCATCTACCTTGCCTGAAACATGTCTCTGTATCATGGCCTTCAAAGAAGACAGACTAGTGAAGTCTATTTGTTTTATTTTGTATCTTTATCCTATTATTTGCTGCTGAAATGAGCTAATTTTCCCCACAGGGATCATTAAAGTCTCATCTAATCTATTTCAACGTGCAAAACATGAAGGCCACCAGCAGTTCTTGCAGATTTTTGCAGCCTTGAAACCAGAGACCCTAGTGAAGTGAAAACAACAACCACGCACA
>CABFOQ010000852.1:15737-28891 GCA_900660455.1 Gephyroberyx darwinii | reverse complement strand
ATATCTTTCTCTCTCTCTCTCTCTCTCTCTCTCTCTCTCTCTCTCTCTCTCTCTCTCACACACACACACACACACACACAAACACACTCCTTGAACTTCCTAAAACATGTATTCTCAATCTGGTAATCTAATCCCTTTCTGATGCAATACAAACAGATGTCTCATAGGCCTGTAAAGCCTAATTTATTGATTTTGCTAAGAAATTTGATCATTTAAAAGATACTTAAAACTGAAACCCTGCACTCTGGAAACAGCACAGATGTCATGCCGCTAGACAAGCATGTTATAATGAAGGTAAAAGATCAGACACGTCAGAACTGTACATTTGGAAACAAAAATAATTCATTGAAATTATATTATTCCAACATGTTTTTTTAATTAGAATTATGAAGTACACTATGTGTGCTTTGAAAGTTTGAAAAGTGACCTTCCATTAAATACACAGTCAGGCAGGGTTCAAGGAGCAGTGCCCTCAGTTTGAATAAGTCCACAAGCTTCTGTCCAATCACATTAGTCAGTGTGTTCTCAGCAATATTTGCATGACCCCAATCACACAGAGCAAGATTAGCAGGGGTCAAAGTTTCTGTTTCATAATCTGCCTCTGTTTTACGTCCCTTTTTCCTACCAGTACACTTTCGTTATGGGCCAGTCCCTGTGACATCCTACCACAGCATTGATGAAAAACTGTTTTGTTCACTTAAGTATGAAAATATTGATCCATGAGGCTACTAGTTTTATTGTTACCTAAACATTGGCAGTTTTTCCTGTCCTTTTTTTCTTTTTTTGAAAACAGTATCAAAATTCAGTTGCCAACATTAAAAGCTCTACTCTCCACCAGTTTGCTTACTGCTTGGTTTCCCCTTTAATTTTGTTTCTCTATCCCACCTCAACCCTCTCTGTGTGTGCAGCTGAAATATTTCTGGGTCCCAAGGGCAAGCACATTCCTCCCACTCACAGTTGTGCAATCCCTGACAATCACAGTCCCCCCATCCCCCTCTGACTCCCCAAACGCCCAGTTCTGAGAAGTAAGCTGTCCAAGCTGTCTGGGCAATGTTCTGTGGTGAATCGGCTACTCAACCAGACCAGTAAACAAACTCTGAGCCCTGACTTTGCAGAAAACAGCCAAAGTGATGTAACCTCAAAAAGAATGATAGTCTATTTTGCTACTTCTTCATGTGGTCGTAAAATGGGGGCTATTTTTCCTATTCTGTATTAAAATCATTGCTGAGATGCAACAAAGTTTTGCCCTTAGTTTCCCTGCCTCAAATGTTTCGTGGCTTACCACCCACTTCCCTACCCCTCCCTCTACACACACACACACACACACACACAGAGGAAAATGTCACTTTTACGTGAAAATACAAATATTATGAATTTGTGTAAAATACAACTTTCAACATAAAGATGGCATGTGCTATGAATTTCGTATGAGAACCCTAATTCTCCATTTATGCTTCGTATAACTTTAATAGACATAAAACTTTTGGTATAGTTGGTCACTTCCCCCACTAGTTTAATTACAGGTATACATATCATGAATTTGATTGAGTGATGTAAAATGTCACAGAAATCCAATGGTTATCAGTGTTCATCATTCCTATCTTCATAATTTGGTTTAATTTGCATTGAGAAACTGCTGTTTCTAGGTAATTCAAACAGTTTACTTAGTGTAGATGAAACGCCATTGTATTTTCCTGTTGTTGCTGCACTAGTATGTGTGTTGGGAGAATAAAATAATAATAGCCCTTTAGCTTCTCATGTGATCTAAAGAAACGCCTCAGCAAGCCAGGGAAATTAGGGTTACTGGTTCTTGTAGTGAAATAGTGCGCTCTGTTGGTTGTAAATGTAGCAATGAAAACCTCATTATCCATCATGCAACGCGCTGTAGCGTTTCTTTGCACTTCCTGTTAGCTCGAGGAACATAGCGGATAAGCGATCGAAAGTTAAGTCAAATTACTGATGTATTTATATGAAAGCGTAGCATAATTGTCAAGGAACGGCTTATTCTGACGCTTATATCGTCCACATTTAGGAGAAGACAATGGTAACTATATTTATTAAATATCAACATATTTCTTCTTCCCGTATTGGCATATAACCGCTAGCTCGCTAACGTTTAGCTAGCTAACCTCTTCATTCGCTCAATCGCGATACGGTAGCTAATGTTAGCTAGTAGGTTAGCTAACTAACCTTAGCAAGCCAAGGCCAAAGATTTGAAGTCACAATGTTTTACCGTAGATATGCAGCTAGCTCGAATATGAAGAATTACCGCCTGCAAGTTGATTTTGCTTCGCTAAATATATTTCGCTGTCATCTGCATGTTTTGTAAAATGAACGGGTGTGGTTCAACTCTAAAATAGCCAAATAATTGTCGCTATGGGTCTTCACTATTGAACTGGAGGGTGCTTAGGTGTTCATATAAATACATATCACGATGTTTGCTCTTGAAAATATTTTGAGTGTGAATCAACTGTAACTACTAGCTAATAACGCATACCTGGTAAACATGTTAGGACTATAAAGTCTCATGCATCTCAGATCATTTAGTCCTGCAGTGTTACGTTTAAATTAGTTGGAGCATTTCCTGTATTATCTCATTCCTGTCTCTCAATTCTCCTCATTTTGCCATATAGATCCGCTTCATCCTGATCCAGAACCGAGCAGGGAAGACACGTCTGGCCAAATGGTACATGCAGTTTGATGATGATGAGAAACAGAAGTTGATTGAGGAAGTGCATGCTGTAGTAACTGTCCGGGATGCCAAGCACACCAACTTTGTGGAGGTATGGAGTTGATCAGATTGGTATGTTCCTGCCTGGTTGTATGTCTTGGTTCTGTGGCTTTGGTCGTTTCAAGCCCTTGAGCAATGAAACCAGTACTGTGTTTCATTGAGGGCTGCAGTGTTGAAGTTTAAACTACCTATATTGTCAAAAACATCTGAGATGTATGGTGCTGGGTGAAATAATTAGATGACTACTGGATGCTTCTCATTTTTGTTCATCAGCCACTTAAAAATCGTCACTTTTTCCAAGTTTTTCCACATTTTTCAAAAGTGATGGGAAAATAATCCCTCTAAACGATGGGTGGTGTTCCAGAGAAATGTACCATCTAAAGTAAAATTTGGCTGGTGCAGATCACTTCCATTGTTCAAGGGTCATAAGAAACTTAGTGTGTTTTACCTGAAAAATTATTAAAATGGTTCCCACGGTTATGAAAATCCTGGAAAAGTTATGGAATAAAATGTGTTTTCCAACTACTTAGCCTACTGAAAAAATGACTAGGCTAAAATGCAATTGTCAGGCTATAGTCCTCAGTTATAGTCCTCATTAAAACAAATTTTCAATGTCATAGCATTTATAAATATTGCTTTACATATTACACTGCAGTAGTACAGTCGTGAAAATTTTGGTATGAAGGTATGGAAAAATTTTGCAAATTACCCTGACTGAACCCTGACTTAACTCCAAATGCATCTGCTGTCATTGCCATACTTTGATGGATGGATTATTGAGCTGTTTTATTTGTCTTGTTTCTACAGTTCAGGAATTTCAAGATCATTTACCGGCGCTATGCTGGCCTGTACTTCTGTATCTGTGTGGACGTGACCGATAACAACCTGGCATACCTGGAGGGGATCCACAACTTTGTAGAAGTAACTTACGCACACACACACACACACACACACACACACACACGCACACACACACAGTGTGACATGTAGACCTACTCAATGTGCTCGCTGTTCTGCGTTAGTACTTCACAGCCTGATTATTTTGAGGAATGTCTGTCAATGATTTCCTTCAACTATCCCCCTCATCTACTATCTAGTCACTTCTTAATATCAAACCTACATTCTTTTGGAAAATATGGACTTTGTTAAAATGAAGTTTAGCAGTTGGGAATGTGTTTCTTCTTATTCAGTTCCCTAAAGTGAGCAAGTGCTTAGACTCGGGTGGGGTGATATGACTTAAGTGTTTTATCATGGTATTTATTTTCCATATTCTGGACAGTAACAGTATGATGTCACAGTATTAAAAATATGAATCATTTAGATAGTAACACAATACTGATTTATATTATCAGATTGTTACAAATAAATGCTTGAAATGAATGAGTCACAGTGTAGGCATTTATGGGTATTTATGGCAGTATTTTTCACTACAAATAATAAAACAGCACACTGGAGAAAGTTGCCATAGCATAATAAAATCAAATTAATGTGACAGTTTTAAAATCCTACAGGCTACATTTCTTTTCAGAGGGTGTAACTTTTGAGAATGAATTGAATCAGTGTTATATGTTGGGCCAAGTGAAACTAGAAATAAGCCTTCAGTGATAAAATAACACATTGATCACAAACTGAGTCTAATAGCAAGTGACTGTAAGGCAGACACCACATTTTCTGAGCATAGTGAATGTATTTCTGTTCTGTGTTTTGTGGGTATAGAACCATAGCCCAAGTTGTTTGCTGATTATACAACAAACTACCCTACGGATAGAAACATTCAGATGGCAACATGAATATTGTTTTGGAAACTTCTCTATGCATCAGTGTACTAACCAATGACATTGACTTGTGCTTTTCATTGAAAACGCTTCATGATTGTAATTTACAAAGAGCCCACTTGAAGGAGAGATAGCTCATTTTATTACCTATTTGTCACTCAAGCAGCTGTCACACAAGTGCATCGCAGGGGGGGGGAAGTCTGTCATGGTGTGAAAGCGTAGTTTTGTTTTGTTTTTTGGATAAAACATTTATTTACAAATTCCAACAAATGAACTACACACAATCAATATATGGCATATTTTCTCTGAATTAAATGTTAACTAAACATATTACATTTTGGTGGGCAAATTTGACGTTTGGATAAATAAAGTTACACGGCAGAGCCAAGTTGTTCTAGCACTTTCTTAACTGGTGGTCAGCAGTTGTAGTGTTGTAGATGACGGCATACCACAGATGAAAAACTATCTTTGAGCAAACAAGATGAAACAGGAACCATATAATTCTATTTTGGGGTATGTTAAATGTCCCTGTAATGGAAATCAGGCTATTACATGGTTGTTAAATTGGTTCTGTTACTACTACGGTGTCATGCACCACATTTAGTCACACAGTTTATCTTTATCCACTCTGTAGACTATTCTGTTATCAGCTAGCTGTCATCTGAATAAAATAAAACCATAAGTTTTACCCCCGTTCCTCTTTTTTTTCTCTAAGGTGCTGAATGAGTATTTTCACAACGTGTGTGAATTGGACCTCGTGTTCAACTTCTACAAGGTGAGGACATCAAGAGTATCTTTCTGCCCCAAAGTCAGCAGAGCTACCAAATTTTCAAACCATGAACACCCTGATCAGATAGAAGGTACTGAAGAGGAAAAAGAAGGGAGATGAAAATAATTATTTTACTTGATTAAAGTGATGCCATGGCAACGGGTATGTTATTCACAGTTACAGCAATCATTCAGTTAGACTCATCTACATCATTTTGGCGGGGGTGGAGTATATTTTCCTCTGGAAGAAACAGCAAGCAATGAACACTCTTGAAAACCATCCTGACTGCTGCTAGAATGCTAGGTAATTACCTAAGATGTTTTTGAACATCCGCCCACACGCTTAACAAAGTACCACCCACGTTCGCAAATCACCTTGGTGGTTGACGTTGATGTTACAACCAGAAAATAGAGAGAAACCGTCATATGAGGACAACATAGGAAACATCATCTAATTTCAATGTGACCTAGGTTTACACTTAATAAGCCACCCACATCGTATCATGTACA
This sequence comes from Gephyroberyx darwinii, assembly GCA_900660455.1. Taxonomy (NCBI): domain Eukaryota; kingdom Metazoa; phylum Chordata; class Actinopteri; order Trachichthyiformes; family Trachichthyidae; genus Gephyroberyx; species Gephyroberyx darwinii. The sequence goes on along the minus strand of CABFOQ010000852.1, from coordinate 23,107 downwards.
CCCTGTACGTGTTTATGCATCTGTGTGTGCACAAAAGCAACACAGTTCTTCTGCCATCCTGTTGGTAATGGTGTACCTACTCGTTGCAATACTGTGAGAAGCCATCATCAAGTTGTCAGTTTTGATGACACAGATGGGGTGGTGTTTTGAATTTTAGTGTTGAGAAAAATCTGATGTGATACTGTTTTAGTCTGGTATTAGCCTGATGCTACTATTGGTGCACTCCTTACTGTTCTCACAACGTTCGACCATCTGTGTCCTCTAATGTGCTCCCCGTCTCTGCCCTTGAAGGTGTACACAGTGGTGGATGAGATGTTCCTAGCTGGAGAGATCAGGGAGACCAGTCAGACCAAGGTCCTCAAGCAGCTCCTCATGCTCCAGTCGCTTGAGTAGGGGCCAGACGACCGTCATTTCTACCTGCCCACCAATCTGCTGGCCCAGCACCCAAACTAACCCCGCCTCTTGTTGCCGTCACTCTGAAAAGGACCCCATCTCCTTTGCCTGCCTCTATGGAGCAGGCTCTGTCACTTACACAAGTGATAGAGAGGGATTGGAGAGAGGGATGTTAAAAAAAAATAGAAATACACAATGTTGTTTACAAATGGATATATCATGTAAAGTTCAAGTAACCTATTTGTTATAGCAATCTATATTTTGTGTCCACTTGCAAAATTCTGTAGTTATTCTCGCCTATTATAAAGTTTGTGTATTTCAGTGCGTTGCAGATATACAGGCCATGAAATTTCACATTCTTGATAACCTACAAAACCACCTCAGTTACAGTCCACTTTATGTTTTACCTACTTTGCCCAAAGCCAGAGGCAGCAGTAATGAGTTACTAGTAGCTAGTAGCCAGCATGGTGGAAACGCTGACAGAGATACACTAATCTGACTCTGCCCTCCCCTCCTCTGTCCTTTCCTATCCCCATCATCCTCAACCTTCATTTAATGGCACTATTGTAACTAACAAGCACTGCGTATTGAAAATGCCTATGATGATCCATGTGCGTAGAGCACTTTGAGTGAAGATCAGCTTCACAACAACCTTACCACAGCCTTGCACTCAATTGCATGGAAACCATACAAAGAAAGATCTTATGCTAGACTCGTCCTGGTTACAGCGCATTTATATCTGTATCGCAGTACAAGTAAACTACCGCTAGAAAGCCCTTTAGAGCAATTGACCCACCACGGTAAGTTCAGTGGAGTGCACTTATGAGGAGTGTCATTTTGAGGGCGTGTTGTGGAAACCTGTGCTGTATTGGACAACCTCACTGCTGAGTCTGAACAGTGTGGGTTATGGTGTCTTAGCTGGCTCTATTCTGTCTGTCGTAATAATGTTGATTGCATCTCATGAGAGCGAGATCGTTCTATGCGACCCAAAGCGGTGCTTGTTGGTCACACTTTTTAACACTTAAAATACAAATGCACCCAACTGCTCATAGATGGAAAGAAAAATATAAAATACAACTGAACAGGAAGTCTTGTCTGGAAATACGAAGTATATTTTCTTCTTAATGCAGTACTGTGAAGTTTGCTTTGTATGGTGTGTACATACCATATATCTTAGATGTGTAATAGTGTGAAACTAATATGTTCATTCCAGAAGTGTTTCCTACCCACTACATGACCTGCTAAGGATGAGTATTCAATTGATTGGGGATGGGTATGACTTAGATACTTTTAGCATCATATGATGGAACAAAATAAATTGGCTTTGCCCCTCAAAAGCCTCATGAACTTTGGCAAAAAGTCACATTTATTAATTTCCCTTATTTTAAAATTTATATGATTATACCTGCCATACTCCATAACTATGTTTTTATGGACGCAAAAGTGTTTCACACGTTGCTGTTGAATTTTTGTATTTTTTTTATGATTTGGGATTAGTGAAAGTACTGCTTGCCCTCTTGTCCACGTGTGTTTGTTGATAGAAAATGTATTTGTAGGTATTACAGTCTCCTGTTCAACTACCCACATCAGTTTATTCCATTCCGTGTATATAATAAAAACAGATGAAGAATACACTTAGTTTCTGCCTGTAATGGATTCAAGTTTTTCTGTTAATGGAGAATTCCATCAAAATTATCAAACTGATTTGTAGGTTTCAATTTTCCCACTTCGATTTCATTGCCTGAGATGGTGTGAAAATAGTCATTTTTCTTTTTTAGATTTTTACTTTCATAATTCTAAATGTTAAATGTAGCATATAATACATGGGTATAATAAGAAAATAAACTTGTGAACAGTGCAATTTGATTAAAAAAAAAGAAGGTAATTTTGGTGATATTGTCTTTTAACACATTATGTCCTGTCCTTATAATCAATTGTAACATTCTATTTGAATCAGCTCAACAAGAATGATGCAATTTAAGGTTCCCAACTACAGCAGGACGGGGGAGTATTATACAAATAATTATGATAGTACCTCATGAGGCATCATATTGGACCTATTCAAATACTATTATACAAATACAGCAACCTGAGATTTTTCTGTCCAGTGTGTTGGCACCATCTAGTGGCAAACCAAAGCATAGTTCTACAGTAAATTACACAATTTGGTTATGACGTCATTCTAACAGCTTGTCCAGGATCAATAAATCAGTCAATATAGCCACTTCAGCTACATTAACCCACTCTAGCCGTTACTGCATTGACCCAGGAACATAAATCCAGACAATTAGAAAGGGCATTTACTCTTCATCAGATTAATTCTGATATCCTGACCCCACCCTGACTCTGCCTTGGAGGGAAACACAACTCCTGATTGCAGACGAATGAGGAAAATTGATCATTTAGATAGATTCTATTGTTGCATTTCTGGAGTATTTAATTCAGCTGCCCATCTATATGGTGTGTGGTTACTCACTGCTCACACAGAAATGGATAGAGGGGGAAGAGAGCAAGAGATTTACCAGTACTCAGGATCTGATGTAATTCCCTTGGGCGATAAATTAGGATGAGAACTTCAAGAAAAACCTAGTTTAGATGTCCGAGACTATACAGAGCCATCACAACATCCAGGAGACACTGAAGGATAGTAACTTAAAAAACAAGCAGTTTACTGGGAGTTCCATAATCATTACAATCAATGAGCAATACTCACCCTCAATAGACAATAGACAAATTAAATCTTATTTACAGCATAGATTACTCGAGATGTACAGTAGTTTAAGTCGATTATATAACATTAGTTACTAAGCAACAACTGAGTTGGATTGCGTTCATCATTGGATTGAATTCAGACAGAATGTAATGGAGTGGATGAAGTCAAAATACAATTCTGAGCATGTGGCTATTTTGGCGAGTGGTTATTATTAGCCATACAACATACAGTTAAAATACAAACTACCTCACTTTCACCAGTATTTAAAAAAATTTAGATGAAGTGCTGACAGGCTCCTACAGCTCAGGAAGTCGACATCTTTCACCATCGCTCTAAAACAGCAGTAAGCAATAAACAAATCAACCCTCAGTCAGCAGAAGGACGTATCACTAGCACAACAGTCTTGACAGCAGAAATATCCAAAGAAAAATTAAGAACTCAGTTGTTCTTTAGTAAGAAATGATAACATCTACAATTAAAATCTTTATTACAGTATACATTTCAAGTAAAATAAAATGTACAATTCTATAGTTACAGCATATAAACAAAACAAAAATGAAAATTCAAAAGTAAAAGTGCACTTGCAAAAGGAGACAAACGATCACACAAAGCCAATATTTTCTAAAAACAAAACGTTTTAACCAGTCTGTCTCTTGATGTCATATACCATCTCCTGCTTGTTCAATTCACCATCTTTCTACCTTAAGTGTGCTGCCTCACTTGAGCTTGAAAGCATGTGGTTTATCTAGGTGGACGTAGAGAAAAACACATGAGGAGAGGGTGTAGAGGCGATTTGTTTTGATCTCCTCTATCTGTGCGGGGTCGGTGTGACCTGCTCTCAGCGGTTCTGACAGTGCCTATGACTAAAGAGTAGGGCAGGAGCTTGGGACGCTTTTCGTTTTTAACTCGAAGCCTCATTCTCGTCCAGCACCACCACAAACCCCCTGTCAGTGATACATGGAGTGGATATTGGAGTGGAAATTCCCCTTTCTCTCTGGGGCAACACAGGGTCTGTTCTGAGGAGAAAACATCTGGGTCAGCTCCACAAACCCAATGACACTACATAGCAGAGAAAACTGCTGCTTCTGTGCTTGACAGGGAGAAGTGACAGCTAATAGGGAGTATAAAACAGAACTCAATTTTTAGCAACGTGTGATGTTGCCCCTATGACTAAACTGGCTGGGTGGTATGAATGTTTCCCATGCGTGACACTGAGGCAAAACCAAGTGCGGTTTCCTGTGATGTGCCTTGTACGCTGCACGTAGAGCAGCATTAAATTAAAAAGAGGGCAGGATAAAAAGGAGAAAGAGCAGGAGCAGGAGGCGGCAAAGACATGGATAGTTTTGCAAATATAGATAACCCTCTGTTAACCTTCCACTGTGATAGGGCCAGAGACACAGGGACCTAAACATGGGTCGGAGCAAGCATGGGAAATCAGATAATGCAAAACATTTGACTTTGTGACCTTTGGAGTAAAATAAAGAGCAAAATTTCTCTCATTTTTGTGCTTACAACATGACCCACAGGTTCGCCTATGTGGGAGTGGAGTGATTGGACTAATTCCCTTTGGAGGCACCACTGACAGTTTAGAGACATGGCGACTGGGAATAATATACATCCACAATATCAAATATATTACTAAGGCCAATACTCATACGTTATAATAGTGCATTTCAACACAAACCAATAAACAAAACATTCAACAGACTCAATGTAACATACACCTCAGAGTAAAAGGCCTGGGCTCTACGTTTGGGCCTGTATGATTGAAGAGACCTGATGTACACTTAAATCCACCAATTAGCTGCTTCAATTTCATCAGGTCAGAGAGAATGATTGGACGACAACTGAACCTTTACAAAGATTTGTACAGTATATGGTTTTGAATATATCTACAGAAAGTCCAAACCAAAATCTTGCAAATGTTGGCTAAAATTTACTTATCAGAGGTGCCATCTGTTCATCACAGTACAAACGACAGGCTGAATTCATGGGGAGTACTGTTAGGTGCAAATAAGGTTTCAAATATCGGTCAATAAAATGCAAAATATGACGGTGTGCCTCTATGAATGTTAAAACTCGAAAAGTGCTGACCAAGCGAATTATGAAACCCTACTGGGATGGTTTTAATGATCAATACATGCAAAAATGTATTCATGATATTCAGTCATAGACAATGATGTGTGTATGTAAGAAAGCATCTATGAGCAGGTGTTAAAAACCAGAAGGAAAGGGATAAAAACAAACAAAAACAGTAGGGCAGCCCATACACATAACCCTTGACACTTCGTTGTCTGGTAAGTAACTGAGAAACGATTTTTCTCAGAAGAGGATTCCTCTTCTTTATAATCCCAGCATGTTCACACTCAGGGGTTTCCCTGCCCAGGTCACAAGGGCAGAGGAGACCTCCCCAGGCAGGAAGGAGAGACTCTTACCAGAGGTCAGGGGTCGCAGTGATCTCCATGACCACTAATCCAGGTGATCCGAGGTGTGTGAGACTGAAGAGATAAGGGTACCACACACCCAAAAACACCTGGGGCTGAGATGTAGGAAGAGAGAGGGTATTATGAACAGAGCTGCAGGATCACAAGCACTGATCAATATCATGGCAAGTGCAAGAGAGCAGGCGAGGTATCCTGATATACAATTAATCAGGATGTAATCTATTATCTAAAAGTAGCACTATAAATATTGTCATCAACATTACACTCACCCGTAGGGGATGTCCTGTGTGTGTGGGCCTGTGGGTTGAGGTGAGGGCGGGGCCCCGGCCCCTAGCAGTTACACTGCTGCTTATTCTGTGTGGTGGTGCCTCTCGGCTGTCGCAGCTGCCTCAAGGAAGCATCTCCATACTGGATACCTGAACCCATCCTCTCTGGGTCCAACTCACCTTTTAAACAAACAGTGGCGAGGAATGTCAGTGATGAAGACAAATAGAGACACTGTACACACACACACACCCACCCTTAAAAGGCAGATTCACAGGGCTGCATGCACACACAAGTAAGCACACAGTCAATACAGATTAGCACAGAGAACACATTTTAGATCAGCATAGTCACACAGACGCTCAGAGACACCTCGTGAACAAAGAAGCAGGGCATCGTACCTGATTCGATCTTGTTGAGGATGGTGCGAGCGCACTTCAGGAAACCCTCCTCTACATTTTCCCCTGTCAGAGCACTGGTCTCCAGGAACATCAGCTCTGCATAGGCAGAAACACACATTCAGGGTGGAGGAAAGAAACAGCAAAAAGAGAGAGAAAAAGGGGCAAAAGATAGGATGTGGAAGAATAAAAGATGGCAAACAGGAATAAGGGACAATGGAGAAAAAATAAAATGAGAATATGAGGAGTTACCATTCTCCTGAGCAAAGCGTGATGCCTCCAGGAAGGTCACCTCTCTGTCTGCGTCCAGGTCCTTCTTGTTGCCACACAAGATAATAACAATGTTGGGGCTGGCCAGCGTCCGTGCATCTGTCAGCCAGTTGGTCAGGGCATTATATGTCTCCCGGCTGTAGGACAAGACAAGACAGATGGACACAGAGGGACACAATATAACTATAACTGCTATAACTGAAATATTGGAGCAGTCTATCAGCAAACAGAATAAGCATGCCTTCTAATGTTGCAGTGAATGCTTTAAAAATCGACAGCCAATGTGGAAATGCCAAAAAAAGAGACAATGAGGGGCCCAAATGTTTCTACACAGAAACCAAATCTGTATTCCCCTTTGGTTTTCCAGAGGTCACTAGAGTAGGTCAATAGTTCTACACAGTGTGTTTGACAGTGAAGGGGCAGATGACAGGGAACTTTCAAGAGAACTTGTTTTTGGGTTGAAGCCACCAGTCACCATGGTGACAGGACACTGGTGTCCATGGCAGCACACGGCCAGTGAGGTGAGCAGAAGGGTGTGGGTCTGCAGGATAATGTCTAACAGCTGCAGTCACACACAGCCAAGGGATGACGTCACCTCTGGTCTAAATGCTGATGGTACAACTTTACACTGCCTCGGTCTTGACCACCCGCTCTCTCTCTCTCTTTCACACATTCACATTTTCTTGTCCGTTTATCTTCCCATTAACCTTTCACCTACACAACATTGATACATGTCTCCATTTCCCATTCCCTTTCTTCACTCTTATCTCCTCTTCTCTGTCTTCATCCCGCACTCTCAGGTGACACTTTCTCTAATGGACTTCTGCTTTCCTGGCTGCTGCTGCTGCCTGCCAGGAGATGCTCCTATATTACAGCTCCTGCCACTCT
>CABFOQ010000852.1:3770-15661 GCA_900660455.1 Gephyroberyx darwinii | reverse complement strand
CAAACTGTATTACCTTCCTGTCACTTTGCATTACTGCATTCACTCCATCTTGATTATGCAACACCTCTATCGCAACTCAGGGCTTATGAAATAAAATCCTGTGTCTGGGTTATGGCATCCAAATCACCATGTCTGTCTCAGTACATACACACTAAATTACACAGAACCTGGAGGTGGTGTTAACATGGGTGTTGTTTTGTTTATATGCTGTAACTATAGAATTGTACGTTTAATTTTACTTGAAATGTATACTGAAATAAAGATTTTAATTGTAGATGTTATCATTTCTTACTAAAGAACAACTGAGCTCTTAATTTTTCTTCTTTGGATATTTCTGCTGTCAAGACTGTTGTTCTAGTGATACGTCCATTTGTTTATTGCTCATTGCTGTTTTAGAGCGATGATGAAAGATGTCGACTTCCTGAGCTGTACCTGAGCTCTACCCTGTCAGCGCTTCATCTAAATTTTTGAATGCTGGTGAAAGTGAGGGAATTTGTATTTTAACTGTATGTGGTATGAATGTTAATAAAAATATTAGAATATGTTTTTTTACAAGATGAGTAACTGTTCACAGACACAAATAATTTCAGTTAAAGTCCAGGGAGGTCCATGTCATGGATGTGCAAGGCAACAAAGAAATCAGTTGAAATGTCAATCCTGCAGCCTTTTAATCTAGAGTTAAGAGAAAATAGGGTTTGTATGCAACAAAAACATAAACAGTGGGCATCCTGGCAGCTATACCAGGATGCACCATGGTGTCCCACCCAATCTTTCCTGTCTTTCTTTACTATCCAATGAAGGCAAACATGCCCAAGATCTTAAAAACATAAACAAGCAGGCAGAGCTAGCCAAAAACCACCTCAGAGCTAGCCAACGGTTATCCACATGTGATACACACCAGTCTGAATGGGCACTAATAGCAGGGAGGGAAATTACCATCAGCCAATGCTGGTAATATGTCAATATTAGACTGGTAGGTTTATCCACTATACCAGCCACTTAGGCAGGTAACCAACCATGGTTCAGAGATCCTTTTGTTTTCTGATTGGCTGGTAGAATGGTGAAAGTGTCTGGGTAATTTTGGGATTTACCAGCCACTGTGGCCTGTGGACCTAAATAAACACACTGCTATGAGTATGCTTGTGTCTGTATCCAAGAATATTGAGTACATAACTGAATAGTAAATGCACATCTTTTTGGAAAATACCTTTGTGGAAAAGCAGAGGAACAGTGAACGCAGTGACTGTTTTACCTGGTGATATCGTAGACGAGCAGAGCACCAGCTGCTCCTCGGTAGTAGCTGCGTGTCACAGAACTGGGGAAGGAGTAGAGAAAGGTAGGTTAACCTATCATATTAACATTATCGCCAACCCAACCCGTCAATCAATGACAGAGGAGATCAGAGAGAAAATAGTTCTGGGGAAACCAGATGGAAAAATCTGGATGGGGACAGCAAATGAGAAACACTTCCCCCCTTCCTCAACAATTACCGTCAAGGTGTGAAGATGTGAACATGAAGCAGGGTGTCGTTGAAAGAGAGCATGTGTGTTCAGTTGTTCAAGCTATCTTAAGGTTAATAAAAGACAGGAGGGAAAAGGTTTGCCAAACCCTAAGGAGGTAAGGAGTTTACCGGAATCGCTCCTGCCCAGCAGTGTCCCAGATCTGCAGCTTGACTGTCTTTCCACCGACGTTGACCACTCTGGAACCAAACTCTACCCCTATGGTGTGGTTGGAGTCCTGCTTGACTGCACCAGGAGTGGGAAGGAAGGGGAGAGCACAGATGGGAGGAAATAGAAGAGTACAACAGTAACTTTAGCGCATGCTCTTGCAGTCAAGCCTTCATGTTATTCAGACTCAATTTCAGCCGGGATTCCTCCGGGCAAAAAAAAGTGAAAAGGCTACTGAGGTGAAAAAGACACATACAGTACAAGTGGGTGGTTTGTGGGAAGAAACCATACTAGCTTACGTGGTATTAAGAGTTAAGTCTTATCACTTAACCCAACAGGTGTGCACTGCCATAATAAAGACAGCACTTTGAAATGAGTTCCCAGAGTCTTTGTTCTGATCTATAATATGTTGCTGTGTTGTACTTGTAAGGACATGAGCGGTTATCTTCAAACGGCTCATATCCATATCAGAGGACTGGAGGGAGTCCCTGAGAGATTAACGCTGTCAAAAACCTCTTCCCTCTCTCTCTCACTCCACTGACAGCACTGGGACCTGACAAACCTTTAATCTAATTAACACCAGTGTGAGTGTGTTTCCAATTATGCAGCACAGCTTCAAAAATAAGATGAAATTGAAGATGAAGTACATTGGACCTCACTGCTAAATGACCTTTTACAGCTAAAATTATAATCCCAATTATTTTGCTAGATATTGTGATAACGATTATTAATCATGATTATTATTCTTGACGGGAGGGAAAATATTTTTGCACTTTTTGTATCTTTTTGTATGAACATCTAGTTTTTAAATAAAGTGGACATTGTAAATTGTTTTTTTTTTATTGCAGATATTCCGATTCTGACTTAATGGTGGACACTAAAATCCCCATCTACGGTTACGACCATACGCGTAATTGTACAGCCTTTCCAATGAATACAGTCGTAAATGAAAATAGATTTTAAAAGTTAAAATAAATTGAGCTAAACAAGCTAAATAAACATTGAGTGTTGTCATACATTACTGAGAGAAATGCTGCACCACTCTGTGTGTTTTTCTGCTGTACTTAGTGAAACCTATATACTGGCCCACCCTTTTAGTAAATATATTCCTGCAAATAAGGCTTTACAGGCTACACGGTTTTGGGTGTCAAACATTTTTGTATTTCTTAGTTGAAATTGTCATGTTTAGTTTGAAGAAAATAACATGAAAATATTGAAGATCTCAACAAAGTTTTGGACATTTAAACCATTTTTGAATATACTACTACTGACCAGATCAAGCCTGTACCGTGTGCCTGTGTGCATGTGTGGTATGTAGTTATGTATTTACTGTGATGCAACCGCAATGTGAGTCATAAGCTTTATAAGGGGACACTTACACTTGTTCTCAATGAACTGGTGGAGGAGGCAGGATTTCCCCGTCCCAGCACTGCCAATCACCAGGAACTTAAACAGGAAGTCTGAAACCAAAAGAGAGGAGGGCGATATCAATTTAACGTGAGTGTCAGGGGAGAAAATAAACCTGCTCCTATTTGCTCTTCTGTCCTCAGAGACTATCCTTAGATTTCCTTTTAATCCCACCTGAGCTACTACTTTCTATGTCTAACAACCCCAAATTACACAACTAATCACTGAACATGATACTTTCTTTTCTAATTTAATGAGCAGCAGCAAAAAAACATCACAGATCATTAGAACAAGCCAAGACACCAGCTTCAGCTGAGTTACTAGACATGGTTTAAGAGAACGGACTAGCTGGCCAGCTGGTTGTACAGATGTTGTTGTTGTGTGTACAGAGCGTTCTTGCTCTGGAGAGGACAACACATCCTACACAGATGACCCTGAGTCAATATGACTCGAGCCTGTGACTTGCAAGGCCATTGGCAGTCTAAAGGCAGCCTTTGTGTGCCGTGACCACAGATAGGGGAAGGGACATTTGCACACGTAGGCTGGGCCATAGTTGCAACCACATCCATGACATGAAACTAATATGTTGATACAGGGAAGGACAGAGGATGTGTGTGTGTGAGAGTGCATAGAGAGGTAAAGACAATAACAGAAAAAGAGAGACGGCGTGTGCAGAAGTCTGTGAAAGTGAAGAATGACTGCACACTGCACCTATCTGCCTGAGAGCTTGGATCAGGTGGATTTGGAGACTGTATGCAGTTTTGGTTTAAGCTTAAGTGCTGGCTCTGTACCCAGAACTGCTGGCCTGGCAAATGATTATACAGTGATTACTGGTGAGATTACTAGCCAGGTAAATGCCCTGTGAATATTCAGCTCCACACAAGGTCAACAGGGCTGGCGGTTGTTTATAAGAAAGGAGAGGGGATGAGATTGATCTTTTGTTCCTGTGTGACATTTAAACACATTATGCTAGTGCTCTTGGAACCACCTTCCTCGGCCCAGATCACACCACCAGCTCCATCATAGGGCGCCTTTGTTTGTAAGAGCGGGTGTTTTCTTAAGCAACACAACCTTGAGGTCAAATCCATGTTAATAAAACTACTAAAAAGGCAAAGGAAGTAGCTTACCAGCATTTAGTTTTCTTTTGCAACAGCAGCCAGCATTACATCTCAACCACAAGCTCTCAACAGATGTGACAGCAGAACTGACAGAATCAAAAGCTAACAACTCTGTTTAAAAAGCTTGCCTCAGCTTTTCAGAGTCTTCCCAGACATCACATATTCCCACTTGAGATCTGCATTCAACAATCAAGCTGTCAATATGTCAAGCCAATGGGGAAAGAGAGATGCAGCGTGCTACGCTATTGTTCTTTGACATCGAAATTAAACAACCCCCGAGGGATCAGACTCTCTCGCATTCACTTAAGACTATCCACGACTGTACTGCAAAATAGGAGGAAAATATAGACATTGGCAGTGGGTGTGATTTATCAACACCAGAGGTTGATTGAACTGCTGATTGCGCATTCCATTAAAGAGCTAAAAAACTAGTTCTGCACAAGGAAAAGCATGTCTCTAAACTTAGCGCACAGCCTCGCATGGATGTGATAGTAGTAGCTTGGTGGATAAATTGCCAAGAGGGTCAAGTATAAAGCCTTTAAAAAAATAAAAAAAAACGTGTTGAACTAGACCTCAATTTGGAATTCCACTAAAAAAATACAACGCTACGTTTCGGATTTCACCATCTAAAAGCACTTTATTGCATTAATTTGTAATTGCTTTGTGGAGAAAACAACTACGCACACTGACCTTTAGAAATGCCCTTGCTCTTATCTCAACTATGTTGTCCAAGGGAAGCTCATGGAGAGGCCTAATGCTTTATAATAATTCATAATCAACTGACAAACCACTCCAAAAGTCACTATCCTGAGTTTTAGATATCCCATTCCCACCTTCTGCCAAATGTCCGTTTTGCTACTATTGCCGACTGAAGACAATAGTCATTCAACCTATATCCACTTCATGAAAGCTTTAACATTTGCTGTTCTTAAGCCCCTGTGTTGTGTAGGTCTTTCCTGGGAAAAATATTCCGACGAACAGGAAGTGATGCGATTTAAGTTTCCGGAAGCAGCAACAGTGGTTTGTTTCCAGTGAACAGAGGAACTCGATAGTTAGCATGACCAGTGATAGCCACCATGGCTGAAAAGATAAAATAAAAAAAACTGGTAACTACAGAAACTTGAACAAGGAAACATCATAGTACCGGCCACAATGATTGTGAAATGATCTCTGGGAAGTGAAGCGCGAAAACACCACAGCAACAAACGCTTAGTCATATGTTCAGCCCACTAATAAAAAGGTCTGTAGCGCAGCCGGGCAGCCTAACCATACTTAAGCTACAATTACAATTAATTACAATTTCTGGTGACTAGTAGTTCTCTTGCCTACCTACGTTGAATGCACTTATTGTAAGTCGCTTTGGGTAAAAGCGTCCGCTAAATGACTGTAATGTAAGCTAACCATACAAGCTGTATACATCCACGTAATGGTTGTATACAGGTTCCCCACAGACCATCAATTCCTTGGTAAAACTAAACAGGACATTGGCACAATAGTGGGAATGGCATTTTGAACACACCAAGAACAAGAGCTGCACTTCACACTGCACCTATGTTAGTAAATCTGGAACTAAGACAAGACACAAAAGCCCACAGGACACAAAGTTGAAAAGTTTCACATGAATCTTTACGTGATCGTATGGTGCAAATAAATGCAGAACAAAGCAGCAATGTGCATTACCCCGAGAAAATCTGTTGATTTATGGGTGACTTAAAGTGAATCTATTATTTTTGTTTCAAATTCGTTAAATTTGAACAATCTCAAGTAACTTGTGAGCTCATTCTGAAATAGATTGGTTAAAAAGAAACTGCGTCACCATGGAGATGGATGGCCTGTAAGCCAACACACCTCTACATGCCTGTCCTTCAAATTAGGAATACATCAATACCAGATATCACGCTGAAACACACAAATAATAGTGGTATCATAGGAGAGTATTTCCCCAATACTAAAATCTGACATGAAGAGCCATGTGTATCAAAAATCAATGCAAAGCGACATGATTTTCAGTCTTTAACAAACAGAAGGATGTGAGATCTCTCTTCACTCATCTCCCTAATGGATAAATATAGATTATGTAATTATTTTTGTCCAGTAAACCCAAGCTAATGGTGTAGTTTCTTTTGCTCTTGAAAAGTAATATCAGATAAGTACTCAACGTTGGCCGGGGGACAGTTCTTAAAGCTTATAATTCATGCTCTCAGCAGTGAAAAAGTGGCATCAGTGCACTCTAAATCCTTAAAATCCATCAGATCAAAATGAAACATGCGTAATCAGTGGTGATCGGGTGATAAACATAATCTTTACTGTAATCAAAATATACGCAGCACAGAAACAAAGCAAATGTGAGACCCATATGTGTGCATTTGTGTTGAATGAACAGGAATTCAACAATTTAGCCTGGCCGTGTACTTACTGTACTATATGGTTTGCCAGTTCCCTATTGGCCCTCCAAGAGAGGAGGCAACAAACTGAGGTAGAAATCAATAAAAGACCATTACAGCTACCATTAGTGCCTTCACCATAAATACTGTCTACTGGGGTAGCGTTTTATACAAAGACAGAGAGAGAGTGCAAGCACCAGGAGAGGTTGTGTACCATTTCAAAACAGCTGGGTCTAGGGCATCCAGCCTATTGAGCCATGTTCACTGACACCACTATCATGTAAGATTAATCTATATAGATGAGGAATATCATCACGTTTCTTGGTGGCTGCCCATAATGTCCACGCCCACAACAGGTGCAACCATGAATTATGTCAGCATAAGCATGCAATGTAGTTGGTTTTGTCGTGTTAGCATATGCTTCCTATTAAGTGACTTTGCATGAAATCAAGATGAGGACACATGTGGCGGTGTGCCAATTGACTGAGAAGCCCTGGACACCTAACAACTGTTGCGCTCTAGATAACTGAGGATGACCAGACACCGGGACTTCCTGACATATGCCAAGGTTTTCAGCTTCCTCTGAAGTGAAAACACAATGTACCTGAAATGAAACAACATGCTTGCAAGGTCACCCAATCCGCTTTCATTTCGGCAAAATAACGTTGCTTTAGTGCCTGTAAACCAAATCTACACGCAACAACACGCTACCGTAGCTCTGTGACAAAAGTTGATCCAACTTTCAGCAGGCAATATTTCAGCATCTGTTTGCACCTACTCGTGTCCGTTTAAGGAAGCAATGCACGCCGCCATTGTTGAACATAAGTGTCAATTAATACACGCGAAACAATCTATAAACAGTACTTTAATGTATGAAATGTAGCTAGCTAACTTTAGTGACTATCAGTAAAAGTCGCAGACACCCTGCCCTGGCAAGTTAGCCAGTCGCTAACGCAGCTAACCATGTAGCAAGCTGATTAGCAACAATGCTAGGAGCCAGCCACATCAGATCACTGAACAAGTGTGTATGAAACAGCTAGCAAGCATAAAACCCCAATCTATCGCCCCCACACACATACCGTATGTCTCAGACATGTTGGCCCTCGCTGTAGGAAGGACTCAATCTGGCTTTATTGTTATTTTCTTGGTACTGTGTGAGCTATGCGTTAGCTGGAGTCTTACACCTCTTTTAGGTGTTTGTCTACGCCGCAAGGTTTCCTTGATGCCTTCCTAGCTTCCTTTGCTCCGACACAAACTCGGTGTCAAAACGTAATGACGGCTATTGCGTATTACGTCATTACGTTATCTTTTACAGCCTTCGGGTGATGTCGAATATTGCAAACTCCTTTAAGCGCACAACAACCGGACCCGACAAAGTCAAGTGAAAAAAGACTAGTGAAGTAGAAATTTCACTGGTGACATGTGACATGTTTGCAGCTTGTCTTGGGGGAAAATGTCGGAGAGCGTGGAAGCCATAGCAATAATTGATACTAAAGGGGGTGTATACAAATGAATAAATAAATTAATTCAAACAAATCCATAAATTCACATTATCACTCTTCCTTCTGCCGCTGTATCATAGTAGTGTGTCGCTTTATATCTTAAAAAAATTGTTACAACAAGATACATTTACTATATTTTCAGACCAAATCACTTCACTCGAATGCGCGACAAGTCGTTTCCTTGTGTGAAGCAGGAGCTTACGAGGAGCATTGGAAGGCAATGGATACAGCTGACCAACTTGATCATATAACTTATTTCTGTTTAATTTATATCACGTCCAAATCAGTATTATATCCGTACAATGTACAATGTGTATAATACGGTATACTATTGGTATACAATGTAAACCAATGGAAAGATTTAGTTCTTTCCATTTTATTCTGAAATATTAACGTTGATAATACAATGACCAAATGTAATTACAATAACTAGCCACAAGATGGCAGGCAGATACAACAATCTACTTGGGCCTCCGTTATTGCAACGCATAGGCCAACCTAGTTGGAATAGAGCCTTGCCATCACATGACAATAAGTTATGACATTTTGTGGTTGATGTTGTATTTCAGATATCTGTATGCTGTTGTGACCCACGCCTCTGGTGTCCAATTAATTGGTTGAGGTCCTCCATACCACACCAATATTCTCTTTGATACTAGTAGTAGTGATCAATATATAAATTATTGTGCCAAAATCTAAAATGGAGAGAAGATGTTGGGTTCTTGCAGGGACTGGAAAGCAGATGATGACTTTTCTTTAGACATAGTTGACCAAAGTCAGTGTGATGTTGTTCCTTGCTTATTCATTCATCACCTTTCCATACCAGCTCACACACAAACACACACACACACACACACACACAGAGAGAGAGAGCCCATGGCGTGGAGTGCAGGGCCGCCCAAGGGCAACAGGTGATAAATTACAGAGCCTTCCACTCTGCTCGTATCTCTCTTAGTTCCTCCCTGCCTTTGTTCTGCTTTGGCAGATCCCCTCATCCTCCCCAGCCTTGTTAAAAGCTCTTTTCAGTGAGATTAAAGACAGAAGGAAACACTAGGCTCAGCGTCGTGTGGGGGCACGGATGTTTTCTTAAGGTGGGCTTGAAAGGTGTGTGGGAGGCAGAAAGAAAAGAGGGTGTGTTTTTTTCCTTTAGCTGCTCTGCCGGCCTTTGTCTCTCAGTACTCAGAGTTTCTCTCCCCTTTCTTGTCCTCTTGTCCATGTTGGTTGTCATCTTCAAAATAGATGTTTGTTTGGACTGCAGGGCCTCCAAGGTGTTTGTGGTAGGGGTGCTGTTTGGGGGGAGGAGGGGATTTGACCTTGGACTATCTGCTCATAAACAACAACCAATTTGGAGCAAAGTCAGGGAGTCCTGCTGAATTCACGTGCACACGCCAGGAGGAAAATAGAAAGAAAAAAAAAAGGGCGGGGGGTCCAGACAGTATCTAACCAACATCAGAACAGACACGTTCATGTATGAGCGCATGGGGGAAGCCCCACATTAGCCTGCAGACAATCGCATGGCATCACAGGATCCATAATGTTTACAAGAAACAATGAGTCATTTTCCAGGGAATAATTACAGTGAGCCGACCCTCAACACACTTCAGGTCTGTGTTTGGCAGGCACGGCCGTAAATACAAAGGTGTTTGTCTCATCATGAGTCATTGCCCATACAGTGAAACAGAGGGATTCCTGACGACCTGCTGTTTTATATACAGAAACAAAGGGGTTGTATGAGGCAGGGCTATGAGGAGACACAGTGCAATAAGTACCAGGATTATATAAAGACTGTTGAAGGTGTTTACTCCGGATAACAAGCTGCATATATAGAGGCACTGCAACTGCACCAATATGAGAAATTTGAAAAACTCTCCCATTCCAAAACCTAACTGTCAAAAATCGAAAGGGGCACTAGGACAGAGGTTTATATGTGTAGGAGAACAGAGCAGCTCTGATTTGGACTGAGGGGGTGTATTTATGTGCAAGCTACTTCACACTGTAGAGCTTGTGTAAGTTTGCATGCCAGAGTATCTACTTCAGTTCCCAATCCACCTCACTCTGCTTCACTCTGTGCTACCTATGTGTGTCAGCAAACTCCTAGTAGGCTGCCGTACATTAGCACAGACACCCCGGGCTGTATTGAGTACAGTAACGCAATGGAAACTACACGCTAACAAAGAGAGGTAGCGGGCTTTGAAATGGAGAAATGAGTGAAAATAATGAGAGAGAAGTCAAAGCGAGGGTCACTGTACATTAGAAAGGCCCGGCATACCAAGCTGCTATTCATTCATCTTTCCATTATCCCCCAAGGTCAACTATACAGCCTACTGTACTGTGCCTCCCTTTAATATTACATAAAGAAGATGTATATATTTCAATAGAATTGTTTGCTGTTAAAATGGGACCTTTAAATATATGGTTAGTACATCATCCCCATATCATACAAAACAATGTTGTTAAAAGATTTAGTACAGCTATTTGTTTGTTTTAGGACTTAGGACTTAAGGACTAGGACTCAAAGCTTCTGGTTGTGTAGAAAAATGATGGGAGATGGGACTTTCTTCAGGACCACAGCAGGCACTATGCAGGGTGTTGTGGGGAGGCGATCCAAAAGAGAACCCAGCATCAAAACCTATCCAGAGGCCTATTGGTTTTCTATCTGTACCTCATGTGTTTTGCTGTTAGATTAGTGTGATTTGGAATTATTCAATAGCACACTGGACAATATGAATCGACACATATACATCTACTGGTGTAGGTTTCAGGTTTAACAGCTTCGCCGGCAGGGTGGAGTTTCTCTTCCAGTCCAGTTATGACGTGCTTACCAGTCCGTGGACGGTGGCCATGAGGGCGTACTGAAGTGAAAGGAAGTCATACAGAGACATAAGTATGTCAAGTGAGTTCAGGGGTCTAAAGGAAACCTAAAATGGCAACAACACCTCAACACCTCAGACACCTCACCCCCACCTCCAAAAGCCAAGGTGATGCTAAGTCTGTGGCATGTCAACACTGTCAGTTGGTCCTCGGTAAACGTGACACTTGTTTATCAGGTCCTTAGGGAAGTTGACTGTGTTAGCTTGGTAAGGAAGAGGGAGAGAGGAAACGTGGAAGAGAGGTGAAGGGTTAAGAGGCCAGGCTGTTAGTGGAAAGAATCTTGCTGACCTCTCCAGTGGCAGATGGCTATCTGATCGCCAGCAGCATCTTCTACTATCAGTTCTGAGTTAGTGGAAAGACACTCACCTTTCTTCACCTCCACTTCACCAATTCTGCTGTCGTTCCGCTTTTCACACTGTCGCCCCACAGCCTGGAGGAGAAACACAGGGAGGGCTGGAGGAGGAGAGGAGTGAGGGTTGTTTATGTTTTCCGAACAGACAGCGATGATCCAAATGTGTAGACAACATATCCATTCACACCCACCAATATCAGGTTTATATCAGGTTTATATATATTATATCAATTTATATCAGGTTGTGGGTGTGAATCACATTATGTTCAGTTAATATACCCAGAGGTGGAAAGTAACGAATTACAGTTACTCTCGTTAGTGTAACTGAGTAGCTTTTTTGTGTACTTGTACTTTTTTGAGTCATTTTTAAAATCTGTCATTTTACTTTTACTTAAGTAAAATTTCATCAAAGTAACAGTACTTCTACTTGAGTACATTTTTTTTGTACTCTTTCCACCCCTGGTTTTATGGTCTGTACTGACACAAGCGCTATTACCTCTTATAATTGAATTGATATGTTTGATTCTGTTTATGCACTTTACTTTGCAAAGGTGTTCTTTAATAATAAAAAAAGAATCTAGTTTGAGCTT
>CABFOQ010000850.1:0-16228 GCA_900660455.1 Gephyroberyx darwinii | reverse complement strand
TGTGATGGAAGATGTGAGGATTCTGTTAAAATGGACCAGGACTGGTTGACATTGAGTTTTTGGGAACAGGAAGAACATCTCTCTCTTTTTGACCAAACAGGAGATGTTCTTGACCCATTTTAGGGTGCTGGTGAAGGTGGACCCTTTGAAGTTTAACAACAAAGTTGAGTTTACATTTGAGCCATTGAACTTCAGGGGGTGATGAGCAGGTTGGTTCCTTTGGAAAACAATCATCCCCAGTTTTAGTGTGTTCAGATCAAGAGGGGGTCTGACAGGTTTCATACGTAGGGTCCTAGCCACACAAATTGAGGGGGCCGACATTTCTGGGGTCATGTGCTGAGCCAGGGGTGTCTAGGAGTTTCAGGACGAAGTTTAGTCATTGAACAGAAAAACTGAAAATACATTGACCTCCACTCATGAATATGTGAATACCAGAGACTGAGGAGGCTCATTGTGTGTTGAAGATCTCACCTACTATACACAAGTCAGAAATCTTACCCCATGCCATCTTGGTCATTACCTTTGTCCTATCTGTCTCGTTACTTTGGACAGAGTACATGAGTAAATGATGTAAATCATGGGGGCCGCTATCTTAATGTAACTAGTCCTTTACAACTAGTCCACCAAATGACAAAATGAGATTCAAGAAAACTCTTTGCTTATTCAGATATATTTAATCTCATTTCATTTACAAATAATGATGCAAAGATACAAAGACAGAAGCTTTCACACAAGAAAAATACATCAGGTACGATTCAAACAGAAGCTTATTTCATCCTTAGTATAGCACACATAGCACAACTTGGATTTTTTTTTTGGTCTGATTTGACATTTTGAAATAGAAAAAGCACAATTTGAAGAACAAGGTTTGATCCATTCATTTTTAAAGGGTTAGCTCAAAAAGTACCGGCTTGCCAAGCTGTGCTGCTGAATGCTAGAATTTGCATATTCAATGAGCATACCTGTGTCCTGTGGCGGTGAGTACACTATCGGTACAGCGCACCCCGACACCACAGTAAAATGCATGTGCAGTGTTTGGAAAAGTAGTGCTGTACTCAGAAACAAAATACATTGTATAACAATTTAGCTGCCATTGTATGAGGCTTGAACCAGCAGTGGGCTGTCCTCAAAATGCACACCAAGGATTCATATAGTTGTGGCTTGTCCCGGGTGGGTATCCCGTTGAGTGATCATGCCTAATGACTATGACTCCATTCCACCTTTCTGATTGAGTTTGAGTCTCCCTTTTTCCATGTTGTGTGACCAAAGGATACATATCGACCTGTATTGTGACCGTGTGGTCTCAATATCTGCTGTTTTTCCTAAAAGTGACAATTATAGTTAGAAGATGCATACAGTAGTATTCACTACAAAAGAGACCTGTCTGACAGCAGGTTTAAGAAACATAGGTAGAGCTTAACACTTGAAGAACACCACAATATGTCAAGGCATTTTTTGAGTTATTTTGAGATTCAGTATCATGCAGAAAAGAGATTCCCCACGTACTGGGCAGGTCAGTCACATCTCTGAAGTTATGCTGCAAGAATTCTGTTCAATGTAACAATGTAATGTTAATGTAACTAGTTCATACTTCGAAGTTCTTTTATGTGTATTAATGTACCCTAATAAAGCCATTTCAAAATAAAATGGGGAAATGGACGTTTTCCAACAGCTAAAAGGACAGATTCAAATCTGCATTGAACTTTAACATAAAATAAAGATTTAAAGGGCTGGTTTATTAACTTTGGCTTACTGAAAGCAAAACAAAAAAGTACAGTGCTCATGACAGATTTACTGTAAAAACAAAATCGAATGGAAAGAAAGTAGTAACTATTCTTATGCCAGTCTCTCATTCAAGTCAGTTAAAGCTGTGTCTGTTGCACTATTGAAAATTTAGAAAGTTCAATGCCAGGGAGCTATCAATAGAAAATCCACCACAACGGTAATTACTGCATATTAAAAATGGGCAAATCAAATAAAAGTGCTTTCTGACCTTCCAAATGCATGTGGATGAAGGTCAACTTGATAAAAGTCCTACAACTTCAAAATGACAAGAAATGGCCTATGACCTATTACAGCGAGGAGACTTGGATGGCAGTAATATTGAAATGAAATAACTGATGCACTGTTAAATTTGTAAATAAGAAGTAAACAAAATAATCTCCACAAGTTACACTGTAGGAGGCTCATATGGAGTCTGTTAGTCCAGATAAAGTATTCAGCTACGTTGATGCATTGAGTAGAGAGAAAGAAAATAAAAACTGCCCTATTTGTTGTAAACTGTTGTCTTTGTAAACATTGGCATAATACCAATGGACACCTGAAAATTGGTGCATAAAAAGGTGGCATTAACAGGAGACACATCAGTCAGAGTTTTCTACGTAATCACAAAAGGTTAAAAGAAAGACTGTAACGGAAAAGGAATCCACAAAGACTTTAGGCTCACCAGAAAGTCCAGAAGAGGACAAAATAGAGCCACAATGACGTATTGCAGCACAGTAATTCTCAGTGCATTTTCTCACTTTGACATCATATCACATAAAGCACAAAAAACATTGTTCCTACCATAAAGCAATATGCACAGCTAGTCTATAGAACTGACATAATCAAATCCTGTGGGTGTTGCACAGCACATAAGCACATATATTGTAGTGTAAAAATGAAGAAGTACCAAAGAATAGCATCTACATGTGCATAAAAGGCTGATTAAGATATTTCTGATGCTTTTAGGTTTGACTTAGCAGTTATATAGCCTACACATGACACTAAATCAAAGTAGACAAAAGACAGCTTTACCAAACAAGAAAAACAGAACGCTTAGACACAATTTAACAAGGTTGACCCCACCATTCACTTTTAGTTTAAGTACTTTTTTTTTTTTTGCACAACATTGCTTTTAAAAAAAAGAAGAAAGAGTATAGGAAATAAAAACCAAGCCAAAGTAGGGAAAATATGTTTTGAGATTCATGCAGTCACAAAATTGGAATTCAAACCATTTACTCACAGGGACACATTTGAAGGAGAAAAAAACAGGTGACATAAAATAACAAAAATGCATCATAATTCAGACATGTGATGCAGTTAAAACTTTCAGAAATATAAAAAAGGGGAAAATGTATTTTCATGCTGAAGGACCCAGTATCAACTGATCCAATCACATTTATCAGAACATTTTTTATCTACCTTGTGTGAGAATAATGGCCGAATATTCTGGCGCAGAACAACCTTGACACACATCGGCACTAGACAGAATGTTCTCAGAAACACAAACTGCAGCTAGAGAATAGCCTATTTTCAAAGTGTACAATATCATACTATAGGCATCTTTAGATGGGCGATGGCTATATAGTGTCTTAGAAGAGCAACCTTGTTTATAATCTGTTAGTGGCATTTTAAAAATGATTGTACCTAGATTGGTATACAATTTTAATTCCTTTAAAATACCTTTCAGGGGTGGATTGTTTTTTCCCAGGGATTAAAAACTCTTATGTGGCACGGTATAGAAAACATAATACACATTGCAAATTTAAAATTTACCGATTTGAGACATTGAACTGTATTTCAGTTCATAATCTGACTTCATGAATTACAGAGCACATCTATTATCTATTTCATTCAGTTCTATTTAATGCTCAAATGTGCTATTCATGGCAGGAAGAGCTGCAACAGGAATAGAGACGCACCATGTCTCTATAACCACTATCCAAAAAAGGTTTGACTTGCCTTCCATAATTGTGTAACATTAGACAGCTAACAAAATACTCATTGATTAGGTAAAAAATCATCTCTTTACATAGACTATCTATATATGATTTTTCAAAAATAACTAACTTTAGTTTTTGGGGTTTTTTTAAACAAGAAGGCCAGTTTGATCAAATACAGGGCAAACGGGTCCAGTGCACATAACAGTCACAGGGGGGTTGGGTACAATGGGCATGAAAACTCTCACTGATCAACGATTTAAATTAGTGCGTAAAGTGCAATGTAAAATGCAGGAGACAGTCGTGAGCGAATCCAATGGAATCATTCACTGAGAAGGAAGCCGACTTTACAGAACGTTTAAAACAGAAAACGCATGAAGCCACATGAATCCAAAACCAAAACAAAACCAGAGAGAGAGACAGAACAAACTGACTGAGGGCAAAGACAGAGGGAGGACATGCTCATGTGACAAAGACACACACATAGATATTCAATGTGATAACAGTGCAGAAGAAACAAACAAAATAATGTAGAAAACATAAAACAATACGACACATACCCTTTGTTGACAATTTCACGCAATATTTTTTCTCCCTACAAAGTTATTTGGTCCTACAGTACATAAAGGCTGGATATCAGAGTCTGTGAGGATGACAAGATGGCGACAGCATACTGTACAGATGTGACCTAAATACATTCTGGTTGCATCAATGCAGTTCTAGTGTAGAGGCAGTTCAATTGTCTGGAGAAAAATATATTTCAACAACGCTGAGCTCACATCTAGAGTTTCAGTTTCTACCATATGCCCTCACTCACTCACTAAGCCTTTTCTTCTCTTTCGCCTTATTGTAGTTTTTGCCGAATAAAACAATTTCAATGGAAAGGAAAAACGGAAAAGGTACATTCCAAAAGTATTGAAAGAAATATGACATGGCTGTGCACTATAATAATTCTGCATTTTGCCTGTTATACCTCACAGTACTAAATCAATTACTTTAGTTTTGCATAGATAGCATTACGCAAAATCTAGTCACATTCTGTATATTTGAAATATAAGTTAAAACAAGCCTGTAAACATCTATTTCACAACAAAGAACTTTAAAAAATGAACACCTTAGTGTTTTTATTTATCTATTTCAATTTGACTGATGTAAATGAATATAGAAATGATTTAGTAGTGACAATGAAAAGTAATGGATGAAGATCGACACACTCCAGCAACGTAACGGTGAATTATGGAGGTCAAACCAAACGACAATGCAAATGTTTGTTGTGACCTATCGGTTCACATGATATTCAAATCCTTGAAAACGTGAGTGTCAATCTAGTAAGGCAAAAACACGTATGCACAGTGATTTGTGATTTCATGCATAACTAAAGATTGCTGTCACTTTCTATAAATAATGTAAGTGGCAAAATGACTCACTGACTCACCAAATCTTTTTAGGAAATATTTGGAACAGCAAATTAGGCCCGACTTTGGCTTCCGTGACAAACCACACAGGGATTAGCACTAAATTAATACTCTGAGAGCATTATTGAGAACAACAAGCTTGGACCAGAGAGGGAGGTTAAAATAGGGAGAGGAAATGATCGAGACAAAAGCACAGAAAAAGCAGAGAGGTGTTTCCTATGAGTCATCGAGCTGCTCTCCTGCCTAGACAGGTGAGTTGTGTGGTTTGTTAACAGTTTGCTCTACCAGGCATGGTTTCAGTCAGTCAACGACAGCGAGAGATCAGGATCCTTCAACCCCCCTGATATTTTCATCAAGCTTCCTAACGATGTTCATGGGTTAGGGTTACATATGCATCTAAAATAAATCTAACACGGGATGTGTTGGTAGCAAAGACAAGCGACAGAACCATAAATAGGATTCATATCATAACTCATGTCATCAATCCAATACCATCTTTCCAGTTCTGAAAAGAGATGGGAGGCTGGCAAGCAGTCTTGACAACGATTCAATCCATTTTCCCAAGTTGACGTTTCCTTCAAAAGCTCTTCTGAGGGGTTGGACTGGTTGTTTTTTTGGGTGGCGGATGTGGATGGGATGCTCTGCCCAGCTGAGGCCTCGTCTGCCGTGCCCCGCAAATCGACACCTCTCGGTTTATCCTCCTGGACGTGGGCCCTCGCTCCCCCAGGGCAGCAGGCTTCACACACCAATGCATTAACATGTGGCACAGTTAGAGCCGGTCGAGGCGAAACGCGTCCTCTGTGGCTGGGTCAGCAAGGACCATGTCTGGGTCATTGAGCATGTGCAATCCGTCAAGCGTCAGTGGGTCGATTTTCAGCTCGTCCAGCGGGAACTGCGAGTCAACATCGAAGCTGACATCTGGGGACAAGGAGCCAGTCAGGTCCTTGGGCAGGCTGGGGGGAGACTCGCCACTCACTGAAGAGCAGCAAGAAACAATATTTTAAAAAGACCAGGCCTGAAGGCTAGCGCACCCACTGATATTTATTATAAGCATATGGAAGGTGGGAGAACAGCCACATTGTTCTACTAGTAGTGTAAATGGTTTCTTGGATAAGGTTAGTTGACCCTATAGTCATAAAGGGGGGGTCCTATCAGCTGTTTTCCAGCTGTCAAAACTAAAAGTGGACATTTTTACAGAGCACCTATTAGAGATGGAAGTAAAACTAAAGTCAAGCCTGAGATGACGTGGACGTTTAAAATCTTCCTGTCTAAGAACTATTCACAAGATGGACTTCATTAACATCCGTGAGACAAAACTGATTCTGGTAATATCAGTCTTCAGGGTCAGGAGATAAAGGCAGAGAGTGTTTTGATGAGGATTTCAAGGAGAAGAAAGGCTCCCCGGTAGAGAAGAAATCAATGGAAACTTAGAGAATGTAAAGTTAACATTTGAATGATCGAAAGAAGAGAAAGACAGAAAGTTAGGGGGTCTGGGTTATGAGTAGGAGATCAGGTGTGACAGCACCTTCTCAAGCATTTCAAGGAGGAGGGGGCTAAAGTACCGTTACTTATCAGCTACAGCTGAAGGGAATCTCTCTCCATCTCTCCTGTTCTACATTCAGTCGGATATAGGTTTGTCAATAATACATTAATCACCACTGCAGCAGCAACAACATATTTCATTTAGGGAACAAACTTAATATCTGGAAGGGTGAGCTAGAAGCTCAAACATAGCCCCAAACCAAAGTACAGGGTGACCTGGTGTTCCGGTTTGTCCGTGACAAACCCAGTTTGAAACTACATGTGTCTGTGTTGTGGAAAATACCACCATGTCCTGGTTCTCACCACCTGCTTCATTTATTTAAAACATATGATGCCCATGCAATATCAAGACATGCAAGCAAATATGTGAACAAGCAGAAGACCCTGTGTTCGGGTTTGGGCTTTGATAGTGAGTAGGTTTTGAACACAGAGCTGTGTCACAACTCTCTACCAAACAAGCCACTTGCTATAAGACTTGAGTGAGCCTCCGAGCACCTGTGAGAATGATGTTGGGGATGTTGCCATGACTACTGTAGCCCAGCTGCTGGGAGTCCTGCAGGTTGCAGTGGCCACCAGTCAAACCCATCATGGCTGCCTGGGTGTAGTTGAGGGTGGAGGCCTGGCTGTATAGGCTGTCAGAGCTGATGGGGGTTTCAATCATGTTGAACTGCTCCAACTGACAACCGCAACACACAAAACAGAAAATCATCAGCACAATTTTGACACTGCTGTTCGTCCATCAGTTTACTACTGAGATCAAGATGGCTGGTCTAGTTTACGTTATCTTTCGTTTTTGCCCAGTAAGCATGACTGTATTCTTAAAATGAGAAGTTTCAAAACCTTTTCCACTGTATAATATGTGATTTATTTTTTACAAGCTAAAACAGGTTGAAAACAGAAATAAAGCTGGACTTATAGGCATCTGACTTAGACAGATAGAGCTTGATTGGTGCGTACCTGCTGTGAGAGAGCGCTGGCCTGCCTGGATGTGAGCTGCTGGTCGTAGAAGTCAGCAAACACACTGCCCAGTATGGAGTTATGCTGCAACAACAAGCAGACCCCCTCTATTTGTTAAGACACAAAACAATATTAGAGGCAGACCACCAATATGAATATTCTTCTCCCAAGCTTCATTAGTTATACATTCAACATAAAATATGATGTACTGGTACAGGAAAACATGTGATCAGAAGACAGTAGTGGTAGCGTGGGATTTTTTACACTCAGAAGACTTTGCTAATTAATGAGACACAGAATAACGCTGCTTTCAGTGTCGATGTGCTGCAGGCCACAGAGAAATCTCTTCTCAAACCTGAATAAAAGAATATTTGTTTAACAGTTGATGTATTGCAGTGAACAGAGAAATCTCTGTATACACAGTTTTGATTCTGGAAAACAAATATTAACAAAATGTTACTGCTAAAGTTACACTACAAAGCTTGGTACATACAGAAGAAACAGTAAGTGTTCATGTAATTCAGGGCTAATAGATAACTCAGCCAAGGAACTTGTAGGCCCATCAGCTAATTCATTGTTAATTCTGTCAAAGCAAAAGCAACTTCAGATTATTTTTCTCAGCGGTTCTATAAAACACAACAGACAATATTTGTGAAAACCTGCTGTGCAGCAGGCCTACGCTTGTTATCACAGTAAGTGATTATTTGACTCTTTCTTAACGGAGGTACTTGATTAGTGCTCCTTTAGTACCTCCTTGACTTGGAGTTTCAACAATCTTCACCAATTTTAATGCAAAAAACACCTTTTTTTCTCCACCATAATCACAAAAAACGGAAATCCTGGACGGGCTGATCGGATAAATCACATGAACCCTTGAGCCTCCTGTTCCCCTGATGCTTGAATGATCTGACATGTCAGTACAGGCTAAAAAGCAATAGAGGGACACCCCACCGAGCGGCTCAGGATAAGGCTGGGGACACTTTCTTTCAAAAGGTTGCTGCAACCAGGCGAACTTCCTCTGCTGCTTTCTGGCGTCAGAGTTTTAATTAACATGAGCCAAACAATGAAATTCACACAAAATAAAAGGAATCATTGAAGATATAATCCCCTTTGTGGGTTATTCTCCCACTACTGAGTCATCCAGCGCAGGCTTGAAGTTTCTCATTTAAATGTCCTCATAGAGCGCAGCAACAGAAATTCTCTATTTCATCATGGCCTCCTAATGTATAAGTAATTGGATCATATTCTCAGCCCATGCTCCTCCTAGTTCAAAACCAAATTATCTATGTGTGCTGCCAATGGCCCCACAGGGCAGAGAGGGATAATAGAGCACAGCCTGTCAGTTATGGTTTAGCCCATGTATAACCTCAGGACTGCTAGTGAGTCACTTCAGCAGGGAGAAGCAGCAGGAAGTTAAAATGTTAAAAAAATACACATATAGCCTATACACTCTCTCTCTCTCTCTCTCTCTCCCTCTCTTGCTGTCTCTCTCTCTAAAACATACAAACTCACAATCTAAGTGCAAGCGAGCAGGAGTGCTTTATGATTCCCTGGTCGAGCGAAAGCCTTGGCGGGCTTTCACAATTCAATTTGATGCATACTTTGATGCAGAAGTCCACATTATGATCGCTTTTCATAATGTTTCATAATTTCATGAAATTAAATGTCAAGGTTGTGTTTGGAGAATGTTTACAGCACCGCCTATTTACCGTGGTTTCAACTCTCCAACGCTTTTACTAAGTCTAACAGATTAACAACCTTGATCCTTGTTTACCTAGGGTGGGTTTAGTTTATCTTACAGAAAGCAAGGTTCAGCTTGTTCAAATTTAACCATGGGAATGATGAACAGATTCCCCATACAGTCTTCTCAAAGCTCAGCAAGGTGGATTATCATCTCTCCTTGCATACTCCCTCAAATGAACCCTTGCCTACAAGCCATGATCAGCTATACAATAACCCTCCCAAATGGTAAGAAAACACAAAAAGCACAAAGATCTGAACAGCTGGAGAAACTAGGGGGAAACAGTGTTTGGGGATGCAGTGCAAACACCACAAAAGCAGAGGAGGGAGGTCAGGGACACAGTTACATCGCAAGACATCGACGACACTGAGTGTTTAGAGAGACTTGTGGTCAGACCTGGGCAAAACAGCACTACGTACCTTACGGATATTTCAAATAAATAAAAAAAACTTTGGGGGGAAAAGAATATGGGTAAGTCTTGATTTGTCTCATGTTGTTTTAAGACTTGGAAGGCTGCTCAAGTTTAAAACGAGCACATCTTGAGCTGCTTTAAACAACACACATAAAATCTTTTTTTTTGCCCAGATCTGCTCGTGGCAACACAACAGAGCAGCCGAGAGGGGCCGCCACAGAGTCCCACCCGGCCACGACCACAGAGCAACGATGCAGGGGACGGTGATGTTTACGCACAGCGAGCCAGCAGCTCATTGGTTCATACGCCCTTACTTGAGGCGAGCCTCCAGGTGAGAAGCCTTGATTGGAGACGGGAGAGGTTGGAGACTGATTGGCAGAGGATCCGACCCTACTGCGGTACTGTTGGAGTGAAGAGGCCTGATACAAGAGGATACGTTTGAGTTATTCGCATTGGAGAGAGTTGTCTGCTGGTGTCTGTGTGTTTGTGTTGTTCAGAAGCGTTCAAACTGAAAGCTGAATTTTGTTTGTCACCACCTATTTTGATCTGCTCACCTAGACTGGTTCAGAAACACAGGGGGGCTTGACTCAAATATGACTGAAACATAAATTAACTTTGTCAGCTTAGACAACCTCCAAATATAGTACTCGAATCAAAGTACTAGAATCAAATACGTGAAAACTAAGGGATCTATTGGGGTAGGAAAACTCTTGCTAACAGGCCCAGGTGCCATCTCTGTTTTCAGTTGTCTATTCAGTCCAGGAAAACCAAAAACAACATTTGCGTAGCACATATTCAATACCAGAGATGAAATGTAAGTGACTTTTGCAATTACACAGAAACTTGCCCTTAGCAATTCATCACCATTACTGTGGACAGAAATAAACAGGAACTAAAATAATAAAAACATCAGAGGAAATACCAGAGTGGATCACAGATAAACTAACTCCAGATTTACAGGTATATCAAACGGGACTGATAATCTCTTATCACGTAAAAGCCAACAGGAGTTCAACCTGCAACATTCCTAATCTATTGATAGATAAGATATCAAAATATTAATGGTATGAGATAGAGAAGTGATAAAACCGCTGAAGCTCTCTGGGTGAAAATATAAACTAGTACAGTGATGACTGCTACGGTAGGACCATACTACTCTCAAGATACTCTAGGCAAGAAGGTAGGAAGGAAACATATGAAAAAATACATCTAAAAACTCTAAAAACACAGCAGTACATCTCAGCGGCCACATAAAAACAACAACAACCCCCTCTCAGGAAAAAAATCAAAATCAAATTAAAAACCATAGAACAATAGACAAGTTTGCTGTTCTTGCTCGATCTAAGCTGCAGTCAAATTGCTCACAGGGAAAAGACTGTAACTGAGGTGACGGGAAAGTAGGCCACTTCATTTCTGCAATAATCCAAACACATTCCCACTGCAACAGAAGCAGAGAGGCCAGAGCGAAGATCTGAAGCATGCACAGAGCCTTGCAAAAGTATTCAGACCCCTTGACTGTTTGCACGCTTTGCTATGAAGTTCTTTCAAAAGGCATTGAATGGATTTTAGTCTGAGGTCTATGCAAAGTACTCTATTCTGTCAAAGTGAAAACAAAATTGTAGAAACTTGTGAAAGTATATTTTTAAAAAGTCTGAAAGGCAAGCATTGTTTAGGATCGCTAAACACCATCAAAAATATTTCATCTGAGTAACAGATGATAAGAAATGTAATTTTTTTTGCTAGAGTGGCAATTAAACCCAAAGCAAAAGAGCTGAATGCTTATGCAAACTTGAAAAAAACATACATAATTTTACATATTTTCTATGCTTTACTTTCATGTATTATACGTTTCTATAATTTTGTTTTCACTTTGATAGAATAGAGCACTTTGCATAGAACTGCATAAAATCCTGAATAAATGCATTTTGAATTTACTGTGGCAGACTTTCTTTACTTTCTGTAAAGAAAGTGGTAAACAAGTTACAAAAATAAAAAATAAAATAATTTTTAAAAAAAAGTTATGCTGCTTAAATTTAGACCTGTAGCCTAAAAATATTATGGATGACTGATGTCAGATAATACTACTATTACTATTAGTACTGCTACTACTGCTACTACTGCTACTGCTACTGCTACTACTACTACTACTACTAATAATAATAATAATATTAAATATTTGGCTGAAATATCATGCTAAATAATTAAATAATGCTAAATAATTAAATAATGCTAAATAATTAACTACTTTATTTATTATTGGTAATATAATTACTAGAACATAGTGGTCCTCAGCATAAATGCATCAAAACTGAATAAAACAAAAACTGCTGAAGCCACAAAAGTGAATTTTTAAAAATCTCAGGAGCAATGCTGTACAGCGATCCAAGCGGCAGTAACGTTTGGTAATGAATTTCAAGGCTTTCGCGCCACTACCTGTATCCATGGCAACAAGATAAACGTGTCAGTGTGCTCCACTACATCCAACGTCTTGGTAATATATTTTGTGATATTTTACAAATTTAAAATGAGATTTTAGGCTATAAATACTGCATTCTGGTAATTCTTCCATATTTTTCTTTTACTGGGGACCGGCCTCAATTTACGCTTACACACAACACTCCCTAGTTATCCCACTATTTGTCTTTATAGGACGTTTTATGGTAATAGCAAACGACAAAATGTGAAAAAAGTCGAGGGTTCTGAATACTTTTGCAAGTTGTTATACATCAGTGAAATCTAAGACTTGATGCAATTTGAAAACACACTTTCTTTCATTTAACATGTGAAGAGCTGCACTGATCTGGGAGTGTGTCAAGAACACAACGAGACAACAACAGATCTGGTTAGGCTTGAGGGGCAGCAGATCTGAGATCCAGTAGAAGAGAAAAGTAATCACTTGTAGGTCAGCAAGCTCACCATGTTGCTGTCATTTGAAACGAAAATACCCACGCCTTGTGATACGCTGATCAAGGACTGAAGGAGGTGTGGTTGGTGCTCACCGTGTTCATGTCCACAGTCATGTTGGTTTGTGAGGAGGTCTGGCTGCCTGGCGTGGAGCAGGAGCTCTGGGTCTGGATCAAGGAGGACGGTAGTTGGACCAGGCCTGTTTGCTGGAGTGGAAAGAGAATGGATGATACAGACCATATAGATAAAGCCACCATGTATGTGCCTGTGAGTTACATCTCTACTGCCACTGTTGTTCTGACACCAGGAAGAAATGCTTCAGAAGGCACAAGGAATCATCTGGCAACCGGCTGATTTAGAGTTTTTAAAGTTTTGTGCCGCAATATGCCGTTCTACTTCACTACATTTGAGAAAGCATACGCTGCAACATCTTCTGCATTACTAATGGAAGATGGATACATAATTAGCACCATATGGTTTCATAGTCTGCCAAAACAAATGCTAATTAACAGAAGGTAAAATTTGACAGCAGAAATAAGGCACACAGTGTAGTGCAAGGTACTTTTGGTGTGGGAGAAACTGTAACACAGAAGACCTGCCTGCTAAGTCGCCTCACAGCAAGCAACTGAGGTGACAGAAGACATCACTGAGGGTCTGCTTAGTAGCACTGTGCTCTTGCTGCCGGTCACTCTTGCTGATTGCTGGGCTTTGCCACGAGCCCCGCTATAGCACAGAGTAATGTAGGCTCATTTATTTTTGACAGAATTAAAACACTTTATGTCTGCGTAAAATCGTGTTCCTCTGCTATTAATTGTTTAGATTTATTTACATTTCTTTTAATCCAACAGAAAAAGTAGGGGAAGGGTAGAAGACAGCATCTTTACTGTATTGATCTTTTCATTTAGATGTCTCAGCTTTATCAATGTCATGCATTTATTTGCCAGAGGAAATAATAAATTTTTTGTGTTAGCAGGCACAATGAGACACTTTGTGCATTCACACATATGTACATTGGAATGCATGTTAAGAGGCAACTATCAAAGGCTTTCTCTGTCCAGAGATTACATAATATCAATAAGGGAATGTTTCAGTAAACTAGGACGCTGCATTTGACAGGTGATGTGCAAATTGCCTTCACATGTCTGGCACAACAATATAATGTATGGGCAACTGCTTGAAACGCATCAACCAAATTGTGTGCGGGACTTGCCCACACAAACAGTGTGGGCAGGAGGAATAACATTAAAGGAGATACAGTAACTGGTATGTGCATAAAGGCGACCAGCGGGTCTTATTTTGATCTTAGACATATATTGTACCACTCAACTCGGTAAGCTAAAATCAATACAGAGATGAAAGAATAAAGCAATGCATTTCATTTATTTAACGTTGTTAGCTTTTATAGACAGAGGGCAACTCACTGGCTGGCTCTGGTGCGTCTGGGACGAGGGCTGCTGGTTGAAGAAGGTGTACTGGGACAGCTGCTGCTCAAGGGCCATGGCGTTGATGGCCGCCTTGGGGGAACAGGGCAACAGATTATTAATATTATCAGGTTGGTTAGCCGGTTAGATGGTTGGTTTTTATTATTTTACACCTATATAGGATTCTTAACTAACTAGAAACTACTAGGTTTTTAAAATGGAGTTATCAAACTGAGGCATCACTAACAGGTTATTGTTTGGAACAAAGGAGAAGGAAAATTAATAATTTATACAACAACAAAGTCAACAAAAGAGATGAAACAGCTTTGCCTTTGTATCAAAACCACTGGGGACATTCAGAAATAAATTAAATTTTCAAGGGCGGGACCGGACAAGACAGGACACAGAGTGCGCCTTGTACCTGAGAGAGTGTTAGTGGTGGAGAAAGTGTTGGGGAGAGCTGCAGGGGCTGGTGCTGGTGGGAGTCTACTGCGTTCAGGATGAGAGGAACCATGTTGTCCTGCCCAGGCTGCATTGCCATGGTTACTGTGGGCTGAGAGGTGTTCACTCCTACTGGGCACACAAAAAGGGCATGTGAGCAGATTTCTCTTAAAAGCAAAAGTTTACAGCCGCCCAGCACCAAATACCAGTAAATATGGACAGATCAATAAAGCTCATCCAACACACTCTGCTGTTACATTCAATAACATTTGAATGCATTGGTTATATGCAGTCTATGGTCTTTGCCTGTTTTCAAATTTTGTCCCTGCTGACCACCGTACACTCTCTGACCGTGAGCGAATCAGATCAAAGCAAAACAGCCTGCCTGTTACGCTGCTCTACACAAAGCGGTAGCGTCTGAACCTGCTTCTCCGCTACCTGGTTAACGTTATTGTGGAGAGTAGCTGGGAGGGAGGTACGCTTCAAATGCTCCCTTATAATTTAAAGTCTGTTGCACTTCATGATGAATTAAAAACTTGATCCATTATATACGTCAGGGAGCAGGTTTTAAATGAATGCACAGTACCTGATTCTAGATTTTGGACACACATACATCTATAGCTGTTAACAACACAATTAGTATGACAGCATTTAAACACTGTTTAATATAGTGCATGTCACTGTAAGAAAGCAACTTTTCCTTGTTAAATCTGAACAAATCAACCACTGGCAGTGGTGTGTCACCTTGTGTGTTAGCCAGGTTTCCCATGCTGTCGGAGGAGCTGAGCACAGCGGCTGCTGCATCGTCTGAGTCCAGCGGGGTGGGCAGTGGAGGAGGGAACTGGATGTTGGTCAGGTCGGGCAGGGAACCGCCGGTGTTGTGGGCTGCTGGGATCAGCGAAGCGGTCAACTCCTGGTCCGGAGATGGGAATATGCTGGAGAAAACGAGAGGAGAGCTCAACGGCAAGGACAAGGATACTTCATGCACTTCTAAAAATGTGACCAGGTGCCGGATGTCAATGGCAAGGCACAAAAAATAGATACCTACACACTGGACTGCTGCTCCAGCATGTCTGAATATGTTTTGACTCTGTACATTATTTCGACAATGGGACAATTATTATTAGTTTTCACCTTGGATGTTAAACGATGAAGTAAAAGAAATACCCTGAAACTGAAGCCGGCTGTCTGTGATTAGATATTCTCACTTCATCATTTGACATCCAACAGCACAGAGCCAAGACATAAAGCATGTACCATTGTCCAAATAAAGGCCCAGATATCACTACAATAATGGTTAGTGGTACGTAGCCAAGCTCCACTGGTGGACACTAGGTTTACTTATAAAATGCATTTATACATTATAAAAATGAATACAGTGGGACATTGACAGAATGACTTCTTGTTTAAAAAACGCACATGAAATTCTTCAGGCATCATTGTATTGCCTTAATCAGTCTTCAGAAAATCCATCTTCAAAATAGCTCTAAAGAAATAAAACTAAAAGTACTCACTTGATTCCTGGAACTTTACAGGGCTTGGACCTTGAACCGTTCTACAGGGAACACATACAGTCCAGTTAGAGTAGTGGGCAGACCATAGTTCAAGCTGCTATGAGCATTCAGGTGAGTGTAGGACTCTCACCTTTTTGCAATCCCAGTTCTGATCTTCATCGCCCTCTTGTTTAATTGCAT
>CABFOQ010000845.1:0-14053 GCA_900660455.1 Gephyroberyx darwinii | reverse complement strand
AAACTTTTGTTTGCCACAGAGTTTATTTTCTGCAATAATCCAAAATACAATGCAAAAATCCCATTGGCTTTTTGTCGAGGGAACCAGGGCAATGCTAACTTCCGGGTTGGCCTACAAAAATACGTCATCCCTGCAAGTTATCGCATATCACAATGACAATTATTGTGCAGCCCTAATGTAAACCTGTAAATGTTTCAATGACTATATGTGAATATATATGACTTTTTTCACAACATAGTAACATTCAACAAGCCATCGTTTTATTATTTATTCCCTAGTTTAAGTGAAAGATGAATAATTTTGTAATTTTGTTCTTCCATAAGATGTTGAAAAAAACAAGCATTCTCAGGTCCGTAAGTGATTTGTAATGCTGTGCCACAAATAAACATGAGACACATTATTGTCCCCTTGGTGAGCACACGATTTCTGAACCTTAACACTACGATACATATCAATTCGATGGTATTAGAAAAATGGCAGTATCTCTATTAGCTGTGCTTTTCTCCTCATGTTGGACTCCAGCAGAGCGCCTCTATGGTTTCCAACAGTAACAGGACAGGATAACAGGATGAGAGGCTCATTATAACCCCACTGAGTGAAAATTAGTCCTTCTCTCTCAATAGTGCACTAGCATCTACTTCACTGGACAGTCCTACAAATCTGTTGTCATGATAATAGACCTCTTCTGTGCAAGTGGGGAGGCCATTTGCAGCTCTATAGGTCTTGGTCAGGCTGTGAATGCTTAGTGTGCAATGTGTGTGTGTGTGTGTGTGTGTGTGTGTGTGTTTGGATTGGTGACTAGTTGTTGCTGTGTGGGTGCATGCGTTTGTATGTGTGTGAGTGAGTGACAGTATTTCTTTAATAATAAAGCATTAATCACTTTGCCAACAGTAGAGCTGTAGGTAATTAAATGCAAAGCAAAGTGGGCAAGGGAGTCATGAATAATGTTACTCCATCCCCTGGTGTTGGTATGCAGTGCAAAATAAATACCAGGTGGCTTCTGTATACTGAGGTTGGCCTTCTTCCCAAACAGAAATACTTTGGTTATTACAACTTTTGCCAATGGTAATTTCAAGCTATACTGTATCTATCCGCTACTGGTCCCCCCACCAACCCCCCTTAATGTGTACAAATGTGTACATTTCCCAAGGTAGATCTTGTAAATGTGTACATTTCCCGGTTAACGTAGGTGGAAGACACTAGTCACAGTAAGTAGCAAGGCTCTCTCACATTAACAGATTATTGGCCTGATGGAGTTATGTCTTTACAATCACATTGAAATAATTTAATTGAGAGACAAGCATGTTTTGACGTCAACGTATTTTACACATGGATGGAAATAAGTTGTGTAGGCTACTGCATCAACTATTGGACTAAAATATAAAATATATAAAAGTCAGGGGTCAATTAATTTATTGGCGAAACTACATCTACGTTAAATACATATGTTGTCAACACAGCAACGTCTTATGTGAGCCTTCCTCTTAGCGCTTACCTATTTGTTTTATTTGTTTACAAAAACAAAACAAAAAATATATATCTTATTTACTTTAGCACTGGTTATGCTCCTAGATGCTTGTTTGGGGAGCAAATGCACTTATGATTTCTGGTGACTAGTAGTCCTCTTGCCTACCTACGTTGAATACAATTATCATAAGTCACTTTGGATAAAAGCGTCTGCTAAATGACTGTAATGTAATGTCATGTAAAATTTGCCTACCAAAAGTAAAAAGACACGCCTTTGCCAGTTTTCTGATATCATAGCGTTACATGAATGAATCTCCCAGTCTCTCAGATCTCAGTTTATTACAGAAGCCAGTCCGAAGAGGTATTTTGTCCACGTGGTATGCCGTACCCAGTGGTATGCCGTACCCACAACAAAACGTAGGGACAGGACAAAGAGCCTTTTGCTACTGTGACTAGCGTATTCCACTTGCATTAACCTGGGAAATGTACACATTTACAGAGTTACCTCGGGAAATGTGTACATTCACCGTCCCACTGATAAATGTGTACATTTCCTGGGAAATGTATACATTTCCCACATTTACTGTAACACATATATTGTTGTAACTATAATGTGGCACAAATGACCATGTTGCATAACAGAGTGTGCTTGTCAGTTGCCCATGGGACCATTTTGGAAAAATAGAAAGAAAAGATGCAGATGAAAATATACTCGTGTTCATCCATAGTCATAGTCATAATCACACTCTCAAATCACTCTCATTACCATGACCAATTATCAAGTGAGTGCTAAATAATTTTCTGTGTCAAAAGATCCCATTTCAAAATAGTACTGGAGGTTTAATTATTTTCAGTCTCAGAATGCTGGAATCCTGCAAAATAATTCAATGCAAATCCTGCAAAATAAGCCCCTGCAAAATAATACCTCCAAGTAATAATTTATGTGTATTTCAACAATAAATATTGAGAGACAAAGTGAAAGAAATTTAGGCCTACACATGATTGATTGTTGTTCACAAGCCTGGGATTGCAATGGGGGAAAACTGCACTCCCACATCTAGAGGAATCAAGACTGGTCATTTAGATGCATAGAAAGCAAGACTAGAAATGGAAATTTCTCTTTTGGTTTATCTCAGTTTACTCTGGCATAGTAACAGTCACAAAGTTACTGACCCTGGGTATAGATTTTGGTTAGGTATAGTTTTAGAAGTGTTGTCTATCCATAGAGGCCAAGGTCATGCATATAGAACTGATAGTTGTGGCGCTGTTTTTGATTTATTTTGCCTCTGTCCAGGTGAACCCACCCCCCAGCACCCTAGGATTCAAGAGGATTTAAAAGAAATAAATTCTGTAGTGTATATGTGTAGCCTAACGCTGATCCGTGCTAATGTGTACACTTTCCAAATAGACAATAAAATTACTTGGCAAAGCTAATCAGGACATTGGTACAATAGTGGGAATGGCAAGTTTATTTTCCCCACACGAACAACAAGGCGACAAACCATTGTGAAAAGAAAATGTACACAGTCTGCTAAAAATGCAAATACTAACTTAATTTACTTAAACCTTAGACCTGCACATTAGTGATGGGTATGGTTAATCCTATAATGGTTATTGGTTCATCCTCCAGAGGACCCCAGGCATTGCTTGTGGCAACTTTTGCTTTGGTTGGCCTTATATTTGAAGGTTTACAGTTCTAATGAATTTGCTGTGCCTGTGTTAATTTGTATGCCCAAAATAAGTAAATACAAATTGTTTTTGCACTCTGCAGATGTCAGTAGATCTGGACCAAAGTGTGGTTTTAGGCAGTCGTTGACAGATAGTTGTAAGTAGTATTTTTGTTTAGTCCTGAGAACCTTCATGGTTTAAGTCACTCCTGTTAACGTCTTGAGGAGAAATGCAGAGGGGCATTGTCCGACAGCAACTTTGACAGAGGAAATCCAGTGATTTTTGTTTCACAATTAAACACCCATTATGGTTGTTAGGCTCTTTTAACTACAAGTGAGGTTTATAATTACCATCTGATAATTTCGTACTTGTCAGCTATGTTAAACAAAGGACTGTGGTGTCATTACTTGCTTCTTGGCTCATGAATTCTTCTCTGTGGTTGCTGAATTCATGTTTCATAGCTGGCATTACAAGCTAACATGCTAAGTTTTGGGACTAGGTATTTTGTAATTTTTTAAAACCTTTTAAGGTTTTTAGTGATATACTAAATATTAACTAAAATGATGTGCATCTAACATTATTACTGCATGTTGCTATGGATGCTATCCTGTCAATAAGTGAAAGCAAAAAACTGGTGATGCACTGTTGAGGAGCACAAAGCTGTAAAAATAAACAGTTTTGTTAACTCCAACTTTGTGATCTGTCTTCAGTGAAAGGTTCTTATACTGCTCTAGAGCAGTGTTAAATCCAGTTCTATGAGGTGTATATGCTGATAAGCAAGGCAACAAGTTATCTGTCACAAGCCAGGCATACGCTACTTCCAAAGGTGGCAAGGACACTCAAATCTAGATCTGCCTGTTGAAAAATAAAATAAAATTGTGTGTGGCACAGTGGCAATGTATGCTGGGATAGGCACCAGTCCCCCGTGAACCTGGATAGGAAAAGTGGGTTAACACAGTTAATGAAAATAAAAACCCAAGAATCAAGCAAACTCTTTCATTCCTATCAAACACCATTCTACTGTCTATCCTGAAGGAAATTGCAAAATACTTTATAAATACATTATAAATAAGTTCTTGTTTACTTTGTCTTGATGTTGTTGACTGGCTATAGTGGAATTAATGCCAGTGTCTGAGCTCTTCTTCTTAAACCCTTTAGGACTTCAGCTTGTTTGCTAGGAATATATTCATATTACAGTCAGTCCAAATGAATTGACTTTAGAAAATCCCACTGCAATTATACCCAATTCATAATTAATGCAGAGCAGACTGGGGACCTAATTTACACTTGCACATTGTCAGTTTCTCCGCATGTGCTTGTCATTCTGCATAAGTGTAAACATGGTTTGCTTTGGAAAGAGGGTGGCATCTCCCCACCATTACCTAGGCTCTGGGGAGCTGTGCACTGTGCCACACAATTGTGCCATTAGATGATAAAAACAAAGGAAATAATATGACTACCCAGTTGCTCCCAACAAGAGCAGGTTTGTGCAGCCGTGTTAACAATAGCAAGTACCCTCTTGTTATGTTGTAGGCAGCGTTGTTTATTATTAAACATCCTCAGAAAATGACTGACACCTTCACTTTGAGTTGATGGCAGAGAAAACAAAGACTTTGTTCATCTGCAAGTCAGTTTTAGTGCTTGTGATTATAACGAGACCTGAATACATCCATACGTGTGTATACATGCATGTGTGCAAGTGTGTGAGAGAGTGTGTGATTGTGTTGGCCTGACTGTGTGTGTATCATGTGTGCGAAGGAGTGTCTTCACCAGTCTTTTAAGAGTGTCACAGTGAGAGAGTGTGTGGCTCTTGATCTTTGCTGTTTGTGCTGTGATGCTGTATTGTGCTGAGCTGTGCTGTGCTGCATAGAGTGGTATTTCTGATAGGGTTTGACATGCTGCAGCTGATGTGCACAGACAGTGGGTGCTTTGGAAAACCACAGAGCATTAGTCCAATCACAGCACTGGCAGTCGGGCTGACATGCTGGATTTGTTATTCTCCTTTATTCTAGCTCTTACGTTCACTCATATCCTATCCAGGAGCCACCTCTGCTGGATCTATCTACTTCCGCTCAGTCACACATTTACACTTGGTCTCAACACAGTGTTAAGTCCAAAACTCTGGCACACTCAGACACTCAGACAGATTGTACACACACACACACACACACACACACACACACAACTGAAATGGCTTATCTAACGTGGGACGTTTTAAATTGCTATTTGTAACTCTGTTTCTAATCAGAGGGTAGAAGCAGAACAGTTTTAATTTCATTACCACTATGGTGGCTATTTTTAGCTCAGAGTACTTGTGATCCTTCTGGTGCACTGTCAGTTTGACAAGTGCTATTATTTACACAGTCGTTCATCCTCTGAGCTTGTACCTTTGCAAAGCAAGTTGCCTAATCCTACTTCTCATCACACGTGTTTTATTGGCTATACATCAAGGTGAGTCATGCTAAATATTTTCACATTAACAGTTTTATTGTTAGTATTATTCCATATGATGTTTAGTGGCAACACATTTGTCATAGTTCCTGACACTAGAAGATCTTGGAAATGAGAGTAGCAGAATGAAACCTACACACTGACAAACAGTGCTTTCAGTTGATATGGCAACACCATAAGTAGTAGGCAAGCATAAAAACCCAGGCATAAACTTGTTTTATTGGCTTTCTTTAGTGTGTGTGTGTCTGTGTGTGTGTCCGTGTGGGTGTGCGTGTGTGTGTGTGCGTGTATGTGTGTGCGTGTGCGTTCATATGTCTGTGTACATGCGTAGTAAAGTACAACAATGAGTCACGAGTAGGAACACACATGCCAAGGGAACACATATTAATGGAAGAGATAAGGAAGAAGGAGAGAGAGAGAGAGAGCGAGAGAGAGAGAGGTGACCAGGGTGTCATCGATTGCTACAGGGATGAAGAGATGTGTCCCTAGCTGTGAGGCGAGGCAAGACGAGGCAAAGTCGCATGCTGCAGGCCCTTTGTGTGCCTGATGACTCGCAGCTGATGTCTTATCTTGGCCAGTCAACAGGGAGAATTGAGTCCGTGCGGGGGGGATAAAGAGAGGCGGGGAGAGGGAGGGGCAACAAAATATGAAATCCAGTCAGCAGTTATCTGGTTTGTTGGTATAGCAGATGATACCGATTTGTAGACAGAGCTTCTAGATTACTCCTTGGCATGTCTGAGGGTTAAGTTCAGGTTTAGAAGAAAGTGGCATATAATGTGGAAGTAGGGTTTAATAATTTCAGTTTCTGTGTCAGGATCAAGTACTAAAATGATCTACCACTGATTTACCATTACTGTACAGTTTGAATTATATTTCTATACACGACTATGGATCTTACTATATATTTTGCATAGCAACTGATAAGGCTAGTTTTTATTTTATATTTAACGGTGAAAAATTACAGTTTTATTTATTTATTTATTCATTCATTTATAATTAAACAGCCTACAGACTGGTTAAGAAAACTCCAAGAACCTAGGCCCAAAAAGGTTAATTTTAAGCTTGTGAACAGTCCTATTGATATTGATTGGAAGAGTGCCAAAATATCCTACGTCAGTAGAAGTGCTGTTACTTTGCTGAAATTTTCCTTGAGTAGAAATGCAGTTACTGGTGCAAAAGGAAATCTAATAGCTTATTTAAAATGTACTGAGATGCAGAAAAAACAGTTATTGCACATGATTTTTCCAATGCATTACAAAAAGGATGAGAGCACAGAGTTTGAACTAGTTTCTTTTAATTAAAACAAACTTGATCATTTTGACTAAAATTACTGCTTTATGATCCCCATTTTCTTCACCAACATACTCAGTGTTTTGACATTTGATCTGTTGATACTCAAAGGCTTTCCCTTACCTTGATTCCCCTCACTCACTTTTTTCACAGTTTTTGGTGCAGTGCTTATTGAGAGCCTACAGAATTTGTACTTCATAAGGACTATACAAGTATAATACATTAGTCAAAACTTAGTTGTGTAAAAGTAGAATCTCTGTTTAAAAAAAGTACATAAAAGAAAGAAACACAAAAAGCTCCTCAATTACAGTGACAAGAATAATTGCAATTTGTTACTTCTACCCTTGGATATGATCAATGATCTATCCAGAGAAGTGGATGACACTCACCATTCAAAAATAACAGCTATCAAGTAATTGGCAGAAACTGTCTTGACTGGAAATGCCAAATGGCGCCCCTACAATGCACTTATTAGCAAGTGACAGTAAGAAGTTGCCTTTAAAGTGACCAATCACTTCCATTCTGACCTTTTCCTGCTAAGGTGTCATGGTGGTTATTTGCTTTCAGAATGCCAGTGTAAAGTTCCTGCATTGTCTATAATGTCATTGGATTTATGTAAAACTCTCATCCAGGTACTGTGAGATTTGGCAGCTAGCTGCAATGAAAAGGATTTGGAACATGCCCAAGGACAGGATTTATGGCATTATGGATTCATTGATTACTACTTCTTTAAATGATTTTCTAATGAACCTAATGAACTTTTTATAGTTGATGAGATTTTTGATCAACTTAAATTGGCTTAAATGAATACAGAAATATGTTATATGTCAAACCAAAAATATAAAATGAGTTTTCATTTATTGTTTATTCTACAAGAAGCTACAGTCATACTCACCTAAATCCCATCCCAATCCCAAACTCATCCCAATCCCAAGGATTGTAGAGTATTGTAAATGTGGCACACTGAGCAATTTGACATATATGTGATCCACCAAGCAGCTCTTCTTTGAATTAAATGTGATTTGAAAAATTTGATTTGAACTGCTCACTGACAGAACCTAGTGTTTTGTAGTGGAAGAAGATGAAGGAGTAATAGGCAAACTACTTATAAAAGTTGAAATTTTCTTGAAATAAATGCTGCTTGGTGAATCATATGTATGGTGACCTAAGAATTTGAAAAAGGTATTAGGTCCAGTTCTATGAGGTGTATATGCTGATAAACAAGGCAACCATGCCATATTTCAGCATTGAGTTTGACGTGACATTCTCTCCCAAACAAAGAGAGAGAGAATGACCCGTATCATGGTGAGGGTCCTCCGGAAATGTTCTTACTCACATCATGACTGGATCTCAGCTGGGGAGTCAGCCAGGTGTGAACACAATCTGTACAGTATGTTCGCATTACTGAGAAAGTACGCA
This sequence comes from Gephyroberyx darwinii, assembly GCA_900660455.1. Taxonomy (NCBI): domain Eukaryota; kingdom Metazoa; phylum Chordata; class Actinopteri; order Trachichthyiformes; family Trachichthyidae; genus Gephyroberyx; species Gephyroberyx darwinii. The sequence continues at coordinate 5,758 of CABFOQ010000845.1, read as the reverse complement.
CCCACAGGGTAGAAACATCATCACCGTGTCTCCTACTAGAGAGTCGTAGACCACTCCTTCTGCAGCAAAGTAAAAGTCCAGGTTGTACAGCAACAACCCTACATCTGCCATGTTTGTTTTTGTTGACTATGGATGGACTTGCCACCTCCACACCTACTGATCTGCTTTTCATAGTGCACCCCAAAAAATAAGATCTGATCACAAGGTGGACAGATGCAGATAACGAGAACTATATAAATACCATTTGTAAAAGCAAGGTGTAAAAGAGACTCCTCAGACCTCAGTTGCCTACAATCAGTCAACATTAGTATATGCATAAAAGCATGGATCACTGGCGGTAAGTTGACCAAAAGGCCAACACCAAAAACTCAGTGTATTCCTTTAAACAAAGCCCATTTAGTGACTTGCTTGGCTCACTAAATAAATAAAAACACACATACATGCACAGATAAAGAAGGAAAAAATAAATGAGATGGGTAAGCAAGCAGAAACATTGTTATTCACACACGCTAATTCCTGTCGGCCTATTGGATCACAGATGAGAAAAAGGATAGACATCTTTCTAAATGGATGCAAAATAAAGTAGATCAGAGATTTTGCTAAAACTGAACAAAAATTATTATAAAGGATTAAATGTTTGTAATATGTGCCTAAAACTAATAAACTAATCAAGAATGGGACAGACATGAAAATTGCTGCAAAGAATAGTACTAGGATAAAGAAAATTCTCTTTCTTCAGCAATGTATTTTTGGCTAGGCATCTAGTGTGTGACAACTGCCAAAATCTGTCAACCTAAATGATGCTCTGTGTAAGAAAAGGTAGGCTAGGATAAGGTTGTAATTGCAACTCTCATTGCATTATAATTACAAAATTGGACAATTTAGACAGTACACACTGGTAAGATCAGTGATTGGGATGTAGGTTGCATTGCTGACAAAGAGATTATGTTCATGGCTCCAGTTGGCAAGAACAACAGCACAACAGCTCTCTGGCTTGTGTATTGTGGCATTTCCATTTGATTGACAGGCATGTCATAGCCAGAGACGCATTGGGCAGACCCCCAACTGCCGTTGCCGTTCCTGTCACTGTGGTTGGTTCGAAGCTGTCTACATGGATTGTCTGGCCAACATGGTGAACATGGTGAATCAGAGAAGTTGACATGGTAAATCAGTGGAGTTGGCTCGGTAAATCAGTGGAGTTGGCTCTGCAGTGGGCTGCTGTGAGCCATGCTTTGTGTCTCCACAAAGGTTTGCTTTCAGGTCATGTGTCCTCCCTCACCCGGCAGATGCCATTGAAGGTATTTGTATTTGAGTTGTGTGTGTGTTTAGCATTTTAGGTATTTGTACAGTATTCTTCAGTTCAGTGTTCTTAAAGATAAAAAAAAAAGATCCCTTAAAGTCTTTGACAAAAGATTATGAACCAAAATAGCAAATAACCAAAATAAAGCACAAAGACCAATATTCACACGTGGTATTGCTGTATTTTAGTTATTGTAATGTACAGTTTGTCATATGAAATGCACATTGCAATGAAAGGGATTAATGAGAGAGTGTATTACATGTGCAGTACACTCATAAAGGTGGGGAATATGAAGAGCGCGTGGAGGTTTACATATAGGTGTCTGTTTCCCTGTCTCCCATTTCTGTCAAATGTCTGCTTTTAAGAATTTTATTTCTTCACACAAATTATCAAGATAAATCATCAAGCATTAACTTTTGTAACCATTACTGTCTCGTGGCTGTGCAAGGGAGTAAAGAAACAAAGAAGTACTCAAATGCACTACTAAGTACTACAAATATTTAGGGAGCCCCCGTTCAATTCACTTTTGTTTTCTCAAAGGGATCACTGATATAGAGCACACTATGATTTGTAATTTATATGAAAGTTGAGGGGAAATTAGTAAAAATTGGAATCCTTGGAATATTTGCTGGAACTATTGATATTGCTAAACTAAATTACAAATACCATACCCAAGTAAAACGGTTTTGTTGAAGATGTAATTTAATGGGCATTTTTATCTTCCTCTTTTTGGTGTTCCCATCAACTTGCACAAGATTAGCAGTGGAAGAAGACAGACGTGAGTGAGCCCCATTTTAAATTGCTTTAGCTCAGTCACCTGTGGTTCAGTCCCCTCAAGATACATTTTTGTTACCGTGGATACTGTGTGTAGAGACTAACAGTGTTACGAGAAGGGAATAGAGAGATATAGTGTATGTGTGTGTACGTACGTGTGTGTGTGTGTGTGTGTGTGTGTGCACGCACAAATTTAACAGACGGAGAAAGATAGTAACACATTCTTAAAAAAAGATAGTAAGGCGCACTGACATAGCAGACAGAGTTATCAAGGGAGACAGAGAACTCAGTGTTTTGATTAAGCCAATCACACTGTGCTCATAGCATGCAGACTACAGACATAGCTGTATAGCTGTCCTCCACTGGTCAGAGTCACTGGCTCCCTCGCTGACCTCTCCATAGCTAGGAGCGCTAATCACTGTAAAACCTATTCATTAAAATCTGCTGCTAGTGAGAAGACAAATGGACCACAGCCAATTATGTCATTTCCTGCCAGTTAGAAAAAGATTTGAGCATTAAGTATCTCTGAGGAGATAAACAGTGATCACTATAGCAGATCTGCACATTATTATAGGGTTTGGAAGTATGTGTGTGTGTGTGTGTTTTTGAGTGTCTGTTTACCGTGTGTGTAAGTATGTATGTGTGAGGAAGATCTGCTCTGCAGTTTGCATAGACTCAGAGGTTGGGGTAAGACCTGAAAACTAAAAGTTCCTGGGAGGTCTGGTGGCATTTTCCGCAAAAAAAAAATTGAATCTAAAAATATTCTGGTCAGTTTTGAAAGAGGGGCTGTGATTTTCAGCAACAGTTTAAAAGCACAACCCTTAAAGCAAATGTGAACACAAAGGTAGCCACAGAAAACGAATACACGAGACAGGAGACATTTCACTTTTAAATGATAACCCTGGTAGAAAGAGTTAATGATGAAAAGATTAAAAGTAGCCGACAACTAATCATAAAATCTTAAATGTCGTTTGAAGCTGTAAAAACAAAAAGTAATTGCCCCTAGGGCAAAACCATGGAAGCTTTCAGTTGGGTCAGCTTGATGCCTTACTATGATAAGCAAGCCATGGGACTGAGTCTGGCTCACAACCAGAGTGGCATCCTGTCTCTGTCTTCTGTCTTTTCTTTTCCCCTCCATTATCTTGTAAAATAAAGCATAAATGTCATCAAAATTGAGACCATCACCAAGAAGACTGGCAGTGTCTAGCAGTCTATACTGCATTTTACAATGTGTGCCACAGGATCAGGGCAACAGATTTTGTGGGAAATCGGCTGGCTTGCTTTATGACACAAAAGGATATTGCTTTATGACAAAGAACAGGAAGAGGGCCATTGCTCTTCCAGCACAAACAGAGCTAAAACATTTTTTTTTTTGGCAAGAAAAAATGCAGTGGCACCAATGGATGGTGGAACAAGTGAAAGGCCTACGGAAAAAACACTTTCAATGTGTTTGTCCCCTTCAGAAAAGCGAAAGAGAAAACAAACACTTGGAGGAATGGGAGGGGGACAAGTAGCAACCTTCTCTTTGTGCCTGGAAGAAACAGAGCTTATTTGTTTACAATAATTATACAAAGATATCACAGTTAATTTGACAATGATATATTGATGTTGAAAAATGATACAAAAGCCTACGAAACGTAGACTTGTGATTAATTTTACTTTTGCTTTCTCGTTATCTAAGATATAAGACATTGGCATGAAGTGCAGAAAATAATTGATCCTGCAATATCAAGAAAATCTATTTTAAACATTAACCTATCTTTTCCCTTACTGATAGCTCAGGATTTTCACCACGCAGAGCTGAAAACAGGACAGGATTTTTAAAGCTTTTTGTGGATACCAGTAAAATTTTTAACTGTATCACAAATTCATGAGTACAGACATTAAATTCTCATGCTCCAGTCACAATATGGTGTTGAGGTATGATGTTGTTCCTGGTTACACTTAGAGTACGTCCACACTAAGCCGCTTCAATTTGAAAATGTTTTCGGTTCTACCGTTTTCGTAAAAAGCTCTCCGTCCGCACTAGACCACCAAAAACACATACCTCCTTCCATGGGCATGCGCAGACCACTCGGCCGGTTGGCTCACAGCTGGATCAAGTGACAGTCAAGCAGTGAAATGTTATTGTTTTCGAAAGTCTCCGTTTTCGCCGTCCACACTACAACGAGGGGACGGTGTTTTCAAATGTATCCGCTTGAGAGAGCGTTTTTGAAAAGCTCCGTTTTGGGGGGGGTAAAAACACCGCCCGAGTGTGGAGGGGAGGACAAAACGAAGAGATAAGTATGGCATTTCAAATGTACATACAATGTACATTGCCAAAAGTGCCAAAAGTGTGAAAACAACAAAACGGTGGTACACGACACCCCCCAGCCTTGCAGAGGACAAGGAAAAACTCAGAGTCATCAAGGTGTCGGACTCAGAAGTTACATCCACAGTAGGAATTTTAGTTTGTGTTGATACAATATCTGAGAACTTTCTAGTTTATATGTAGGGCTAACACACATACGAATGCATGCGACTCTTCTGTTCACTGATTAGGGTCATATCTCATTCCCTTTATCATTTCAACATCACACACTTTGTAGCACACGCTACAAGTTTTTGGACTTGCATTATTACATCATTAATATTTTCTTCTGGCTGGCAAATTCAATTTGAAGCAGGGTGCTCAGCAAAATGATGGAGAATTGGTCTCAGAAACGAGAAACACAACCTCCTGCTGTGAGCTGTCAAATCATTCAGATTGCTTGACTTTTTGAAGATCCTGCCACATGCGGTCTGCTTTACGCGGCCGATAAAGAGGGAGCTTTACCAAAGCTCGGTGGGGCACCCACTTTGATACGCCGGCAACATGGCTTACTGTGACAACACATCACAGGGGGTCTCTGTGAAGCTAATCTCTAATAAGGGATGAAACACTTCTTCTGATGAAGCTGCTGAATGCCAGGTTGATCTTTCGAGAACTCCTTTAAGATTGACCGTTAATGACGCTCTTTTAAGATGGGGTAGTTGTAGCAGTAATGATGAACCCCCTGCTCTTGGATCTGGTCCTGTTCTCTGATCTGAGGGGGTAGTTTTCAGTAGAATGCCATTACCCCACTGATCAATCTGGCTGGGTGAAAAGATACTTTTTACTGTGTACTCTCTCTGCTTAAAGCTTTTTGGTGGATCAAAGGTCTGTCTGCTGAGGCAAGTATACCTTGTGCTCGTTGATCACAGTTACCAATGAAGCTGAAACTATCATGTTCCATAGCACTCTGTTATCTTGCTTATGAACAATCAGTGTTATCAATGAAATGCGAGGGAAGTTTACTTAGTTTTCCACCCATTGTAAGCTCAAACGCAGCCTACTAGATGTAGGCTAATAATACGTAATGCTGGATTTACTTGACAAATCAGCTAGCTGTTCACATCTCTTGTCTTGAGGTTTTGTGCGAATGAGTCTCTTCCACGTGCTCACTTCTTTTATTTTTAGCTCAAACAAGGACCAGACAATAAACATCATCGATGATCTCGCTGTCAGAGCCTGGCATTTCATATGTAACAGATCAAATTATGAGAGACCTTGCAGTACAACGCAGGGGCTCAGCACAGGATTAGGGGGCAACTATCTCAAGGCTGTGCTTCTCAGATAACCGCACCTAAAGCAACCTTTTCTCAAACACACAATTACCCGTCCAC
>CABFOQ010000842.1:0-14297 GCA_900660455.1 Gephyroberyx darwinii | reverse complement strand
TTTTTAGCTGCAGTAGAGGTATATCCATGGGTTGGTGCAGCTGTTGAGACTGGCAAGCAACATGATGATGACAAACACAGGACCTGAGAGAGGGAGAGCAAACAAAATATGTGAACCAACACACAAAAAAAACAATGTAGACTGTCAAGGGGGAATTTAAACTGTGTAATAAGTTACTCCTAGGCACTGTGACAGTTTGGTCTGATTCAACGGAGTCAGTTTGGGGGGGCTGTTAGATGCGAGGCCATGCTGTCAAATACAAACCATTTGTAGGCGCGCTGCTTGGGCTCCAGGCGGACCATAGCTGGACAACAAAGAATGGGCTCCAGCACACTGTGTATACCATTATAATAACAAATGTCATTTTCACCGTCTTCAGCATCGCACTGGACACCCCCTTGGTGCCTGCGCGTCCCGCCTGTATTGCCTTCCTCTTCATGTTGAAGTAGATGCCTGCACATATTCTTATTTGGCAATAGAGTAAGATGACGGCAGGCAGGACAAACACTGACAAAGTGATCCAGCTGATGTACATCCTGCTCCCCCACGGTTCAATAAATGTTGCCCAGCAGTCGTACTGGTTCTGCTCTACCTCTTTGAGGGAGAAGATGAACAGCTGAGGGGTGCTGAAGGTGAGGGCGACCAGCCAAGCTGCGCCAATGGAGAGGTGCCTCTGAAACGAGCCCTTGAGGAAGGAAACCATCGGCCTGCAAACTGCATGGTAGCGGTCTATGGTCATGGCCACTATCACGTATGTGGAGGCAAACATCCCAACCACCTGAAGGTATTTCACGGACCGACACACCAAGTCGGTGCCTCTGAACCTGCGCGTAATTTCAATGGAGAGCTGCGGTAAGACTTGGAAGAAAGCCACCACCAGATCCGCTAAGCACAAGTGCAAAAGGAACAGCTGGGTCCTCGTGTTTCTCTTTCGTTTCTTCCAAAGTGTGTTTAAAAGGAATAGATTCCCATACGTGGCAAGCACGAAAATCACCCCCAAAACTCCGGCTTTGATGAGCGCAAAATGTCCATACACACCTGCATCCTCCGCTGGCTTTTCAGTGCTGTTGCTGCTGTGATTCATTTTCATTTTCCTTTGCTTCTCTTCCTTTTGCGCACTAGTTCTCCACAGCAACTGGTGCTTACTGGTGGTCATCTGAGCTGCTTTGATAAGCGTGACCATGAACTTCAAGGGGCAGAAGCAGGTACATATTGAAGGATATGACGATATTGCCTTTTATAAAGCACTTTGTAAACTCTGCTTTCAGATACGCTAGATGCTATATAAATAATTGTTTTATTATATTGGTATCATGTGTTCTTACGGTGTGTTTCCATTGTGACCTCAATAAAGTTGGAATCAAATCAAATCAAATCATTGCTTGTTGAGACATGACTGTGCTTGCTCCTAGTCAGTTAAAATTGACTGGTTTTGAACTCACCATAATGATTCCTTCTATGTTATGGAAGAATGCATGTTCTTTGTGAATGTGTTTTTGATCAACACTATGTGGCAAAAGGGTGTCTTAATGGATACACCAAAGTATGTCCTTCAATAGAGTAGATGTACCTGCCTCTGCCCTTTAAAGCAGATGGCCCCACTTATCAAAGCAGGGTTGATACATGGGGTTGATTGTAGGGTTGTCATTGAACCAGCATGACAATAATTAAGCATCTTGAAAATGTATCTAAAAATAATGTTTTATAAAGAACCTAGGTAATTCAAAAGAAGAAATAGTACCAAAGTCAACAGTGTAGCATTTGAAGTAATGCTGATTTAGTGAGCAACAGCTACACCGCCATCATGGACTGACAGCCTAAGTAGGTAGAAGTGAGCAAAACCTGAAGTGGTAGCTTAAATCAATGTCAATAGCTTTATGAAGCACAAAAATCTTTCACAAACAGAAAATGTCACATCATTTCATGCACCAGCGTCAGTTTGTTGACATGTGAGATCCTATAGATACAAGATATGGTTTAAGAATGTCTTGACTTTTTCTCTTTATTATCTTTGAAGTGAGCAGAAGTGTATCTGAGCACCAGCAATTCAATCAACAGAGGCCTGTCATAGAATATGTGGAGTGGTTACCAATGGATACAAGGGACATAATCACCAGGTTGGAGCAGTGGCAACAAAAGGGATAAAGTATAACGTTGACACCCCTGATAAAATCAAAGAAAAGGATTTTTCTGTGTGACAGAAGGGGTGTTCATATTGTACTATAAAAGATCAGGCAGAAAGAGACAATACAGTGTATGATCTTTGCATTGCTACTCCAGCATCCTATTAACCACATCAAATTTTCTGTGATAGGTCTTGTCTATCTTTTGTCTGTGTAAGAGGAAAGAAGCTGTTTGTGCTCAGCAGCCAGTTAGTTCATATTTTACATGAAAGAGCTGCAGGCTGCTGTGTCTCTTTTGGGGCTTACGAAGCAATGGCATGCTTAGTAGCTATAGAGAGAATGCAATTCTGTCTCTTCATTATGCTATGCCAGATAACTCATATACATGTGAAAATTATAATTATAATAGTGCAGTACAACTGTATCAATAACAAAATTAAAAATAATAATAATAATAATAATTTGTTGCACTTATTATTAAGAGCTTGCTTTGATGACATCTGAAAGAATGTTTTGGCAAAATGCAATTTTACTATGAATATGATTTTATTTGCATACTAGGTCACGGTTATTACCATATTGTAACTGAATTCTCCAGACCTTCACTAGACTTTAGCGCTGTGCAATATTTTCAAAGATTCAAGATTGTGTGAGGCTGCGTATGATTATATGCATTAGATGGTATTTTATAACTCAATTAAAAGAAGGGATCTGCGAAGCTGGTTTGCTCTACAAGTAGATATTTAACTTCTCAGAAACCACATGAAAGAGGTTCTTTTGAAAAGCCACATGGAGGCACTCCCACACCTATTAACCCTTACAAATTCCATTGAAGGATTTCACGCTCCTCTATGGTTGAGAAAATTCTACCACACTTGGTCTTATGAAACCCTTTCAAAACCCATTGGATAAACTCAAAAATGTATGTCAAGTCAAGTCAAATTTACAGTTGTACAAAGCCAATAAATACATAAAATCACACTAAACATAGAACATCAAGCACACACATAAAGCCAGACAAATCAAGAGGACTTAAGTAATAAAAGTTGAGTTTTGTGCCCGGGCAGATCTGATGGAGAGGGGAGAGGGTCAGTCTAGGGTCCATGACAGTGAAGGCACGGTCACCCTTGAACTGTGAGTGGGGACCAGCCAAGAGCCACTTGACGGAAGTCCTGAGAGGCCTAGAAGTAATATAGGGGCTTAAGAGACCTGATATGTAATCAGGGGCTAGCCCATTCAGGGCCTTAAAAACAAGGGCTGAGGTGGTCCGTTTTTCTGGAATCTGTCAGAAGTCTAGCTGCAGTATTCTGGACCAGTTGCAGGTGTGACAAGGATGACTGGCTAATACCAGTAAATAAATAAATAAATAAATAAATAATAAATAAATATAACAGTTCTTGATAGTGGACTAGGCATTAGGTATTGCATGGCATGATACAGCCTCCTCCTCAGAGAACTCAAGATTAGATGTTATTCTTTCCTCTGATAAGAATCAGATGTGTTTTTATAGGTGCTAATTGAAAACAACACATACAGAGGCCATGGGACACTAAAATCGTTTTCATCATATTACCAAAGCCATTGCCTTCCCGCAGTCCATGAAGTCCAACGATTGAATTACTTCAAGCCAAGAACACCCCTTCCTGAGACTGAACTGAAGTCTGAACACCTCACTACACAGACACATTCTGCCATTTTCTGGCTATAGTTATCTGTTCTACAAACAAATAGGAGTAAACTGACAATAACACACTACTGGAGTGCTGGAATTCGGTGGCATTTACACAAAACTCAAATGCCAATGTGACAACTGAATCAAGTGCTGCTCTCCATGGTCTTGAAATACTTAACTTACCTGGCGAGTAATCAGACGGACCAGAGTGTAAGGACAAGTTACGTAATATTTCACACGCTATGGATATTGGATATCAATATTTGAATCACAATTTCCCAGTCCTTTGCAATAAAAAATATTTGGACTTCTAATCCCGAATATACAGTATTTTTGTCGACATCTAGTGTCGAAAATCATTGCACAGTGCGCATCCAGACAAAAACGGGGTAATATACGTCACTTCCTCTCTTCTTCCGGTTTCTTATTTTTTTCTAGCCAGCCAATCGGCAGCGCCACACACCAAGTAAAGCATCTCATTGGGAAAAAGTGGCCCGTGTTTCTTAAGGTAAGACGATGGCAGTTGGTTTATTTTGTGAATTTATGTTTCATTCGATAAACTGAAAATATGCCGTCCAGTTATTAGCTAGATTGCTAATAAGGCCGGTGGTCAATGTGGGTTGTTACTCAATGGGGCACAACTGTATGGCTAGCTAGCTAACATCATCTGCTTGGTGCACTCTACACAGGCGTGTCTGTACGTCCTGGAAAAGTCTTCAAATAAAACGTATTAGCTAAACTAAGGTCATTTTAATTTCAATGTTTAAATAAAGCATTTTAAATTTCAAATTCATTTTGATGTCTTAAAAATGCAACGATGTGCTGTAACCTTTCCAGTGACAAATCGGGCGTTTTCTGCTAAGTATGCAGTTTTCATTTCAACTTTTATTTCAGTTGCGAAATGGGTTTCATAATCAATTTTATCTTGTATTAAAAGATGTTAACAAGTTTGATAAAAATTGCAGACGTCGTATTACATAGGTCAGATGCAACTTAACATTAAGAGGTAAGAGTTAGCCAACGTTACAGATTTAAAGTCAGCATTTTATGAAACATTCAGCCACACTAAAATACACAACTAGCGCTATTCTTCAAATTCTCCCGCTGTGATAGTGTGCCTAGCTGTGTCAGTTGATGCCAAAGCTGTTTATTTTAGTGTTAGAAGTCCACTGTGTTTTGGAGCAAAGCCTTGCTCTCAACGACATCCTCCAACCACTTTTCTCTGAACCTGGTTTTCCCTGCCGTGTGCACCAACTTGTTCGACTCTACCGTGAAGTACACCTCCACGGGTAAAGTCTGGGGTTTGACCTTGGATATGTCGACGACGAAGTAGACACAAGCTGTTCCCCTGGGGATCGGTTTCCGTGCGGTGGGGGTGCTCCAGCGGCTCCGGTAGTGGTGGAAGGTGTGATGCTCCTCTTCGTTTGTCCAGAGGAAGTCCAAACTGAAGAGCCAGCTGGGATGCACCTCCCAAGTACTGATGTACTCCGCGATCTGCTTCTCTCCCACTTCGACAGTGAAGTCTTTGCAAGTGACCCAGTTAATATTTCTCAACATATATTCAGGAGAGTTGTCCTCTAACTCGGTCATGACGGCATGGCGTGCTTTTTCCAGAGTGTTTTTTACGAGTTCATCCGCTGTGAAACTCAGATTGGATGACGGTCGATCTTCTTCCATTTATTTTGTCCGTTAACTTTATCTCTCTAATGCCTGAAATGCTGTTATCTGAGATCCACTGGCAGTGACCCTGTCAAATTGTCTCTTTTCAAACCTATTCACCAATAACTTGCCGAGTTGATGAAAATATCATTGTACGGGGCGTTTATAAATCGAAGGGTTATTTTTAAGTTATTTTACAAAAGCTAGTCTTCAACATCCAGTATTGTTGTTTGGAAAGGTTACCATGGCTACCATTGGGGGTGTGGTATATGGGTGGAAGGTCTGATGGAGCCCTCTGTTGGCCCTCTTATCAATTACAGTGTATCATATTAATTCCCATTAATGGGGGTTTCTTTTTAAATTTATGTATCTCTTGAGATGATTTTGTTTTTATTCTTTTTCAGATACCAGTGGAATGGGGACTAGGATTTATCATTTCCCACCGCAATGAAAATTTGACAAAAGTCACTCTAGCCCGTGGCAGGTTGCCTGTCAGAATGGTACATTATTTTACACAGGCACCCCGATCCTAGTCCATAGGCCTGACTACTGTTAGACAGCTTTTAACCCACCACTACTCTTTCCTGTGAGCCAGCAGACGCATGTCACGGATCAGGACCACACTGGACAGTGTCACCAAGGCGGTTGGCAGCACAGACCTCATCTCAAAGATCTCCCGTTTCAAGCCTAGCAGTGTTACGATTTGCGGTGTCCATGTGGACAAGGTTCTGGTCAAAGCAGAGACCTTAGCCACCAACAACACAGCTAATGCCACTCCAGCTGCTGCCAGTGAAACCACCATGAAACCGCCAGGACAAGACCAAAAGAAAGTAGGGGAGGAAGAGTCTGCTGAGCAACAGCAGCACGTTACAGAGAAGCCTTTTGTTGCCAAGAAGTCCAAACCCGATTTAGTGTCAGCAGCTAGTGCGTCTGCAGCAAGCTCTTCCTCAACCATGGCCAAACAAACTTTGCAATTGTTCCACCCAGCAGCTCTCTCTACCGACATGGACGAGACCTACAACACTCTGGCTCAGCACATCAACAGTTACTTTGGCACTGGCGCACACACACAAAGCAAAGACTGCAACAACAGGCCGCCGCAGCAGCACAGTGAAGGAAAAGATGCTGTTCCTGAGCCTGTCCTCAAGCCTGCCCCTCAGAGCATCAGAGACCACGTTCCTATTATGTCTCCAGTGGCAGAGTCTAAGTCTATTGAAAAGGCTACTACCTCTCCTCTTCCTCCCCCGTGCCCCAGCCCTCCGGTAGGGATGCCCTCTCCGGATACCCCTGTAACAGAAAGTGCAGCTCAGTCTGCCCCCACACTTTCTGCCTCCCCTAAGAAAGGCTTCACCCACTATCTGTCCTACCCTCGGCCCAGAGTTCAGGCGTTTGTCGGCAGCTACATCGCACCACTGGTCCCCAAGTTCAGAAGCGATTCCAAAAGCATCACGGCCGAGAAAGACAGGCCTTCATCGTCCGCTGCAGAAGAGACCAGTGTGGCCAAGGCAGGGGAGAAGACCGAGAGCGAGGAGGAGAAAACGGAGAAGGCCAAACAACTGCTGCTGACTCAAAGAGAGAAGGTAGGACAGTCAATAAAGGCTGAATGCTGGGAGCAGTCCTAAGCCAGTGATAAAACATGGAAGTGAAGTGATAAAACGTGGTGGTAAAACACAAAGAAAAGGAGAAAAAATACAGTAGGTGGTGGTGAGACAAAAAACCCTCAAATCAAGATGACAAGGAGAACATTTGTCCTCTCTCTGTATGCACTGAACGTTGATGGTTTGAAATGTTTCAAAAATTAATAGAGATAAGCTTATGGTCTACTATGATTTCAGGCATGCAGGAGAGATGCAGTTCAATGGGAGGAGATGAAAAAGAAGGATTTTTAAACCTTGAAAAAATTGAGACAGCAATTGTCCAAAAGGCCATGCAACTGAATATGAAAGGGTTCCTTACATGTCTGGGAACATTGTCCAGTCAGTTTCAACATAGATCATATTGAGAAACCAAGCAAAAACATCAAATCTAGCAACATGGTCTGTAAAAAGTATGGAATTTTTAAATAGAAAATGTCTCAAAAACCCAATATGGATCCCCTGAGGATGGTCCGAAAGTTTTGTACACTCAGTGTACAAAATTGGTTTATTCCTTATCCAGATCATAGCCAGGGTGAGTGTAGACAACAGGACCAGAGCTCTGGTGAAAGGCCTGCAGAGGGTCACCGACGTCAAGCTCCTTACCAGTCGAGTGGAGGAGCTCAGCTACCATTTCCTGGAGTTCCCCGAGACACGAGGTGTGGCCATCAAGGTTGGTGTGTCTGTTTTTGTGTCTGTTTTTTTGTGCTTTGCAGTTTCTCGTTTCACATTTATCTTCTATGCAAGCGTACTTCCAAAATGCATCCATGTTTTAAAACACTTTGCCTGGCTTTCCTGACTCTGTCTCCCGCTTCTAGGAAAGTGCGCTGCCTTGCCTGCTGCGTTTGCGCCAGGCCAGAGATGCTCCTCTCCAGGCTGCTGTCAGAGAAGCGCTGGCCCTGGTGGGCTACACCAACCCAGTCAAAGGCAGGGGAATTCGGGTCCTGGCCATAGACGGAGGGGGAACAAGGTAAAGTTATTCTGAGAACAAAAAGATAGTTTCACTCAGTTACTTACTTAAAGAAAATGAAATCGTATCACAAATTGGTATTTTTCTTTCCTTTTTGTTTTAAGAAAAATAAGATTTAAGACCTACTACTACTAAGATTAATCACCTGTTAAGAGGGATATTTTTTGTAGTGCAGTACAGTTTATACATACAATTGTATGTACATATGTATATCTACATATGTTTATGTTTATGTACATATTCCACCATGAAAGTGCACCAGGGTGTACCCACACTGGCACAGTAACAATATGTTTTTTCATTATGTACTGTGCACAGTTCTGTTTGGTACGGGTATGCTGGAAGCATGCTGCTAAGGCACCAAAACACACTCGGTAGAGGCCCACGTTCACAGGGTGCTGTCAGGCCTGTCATCATTGTGTTCCTCTCATATGGAAAGAGGACCAAACCTGCTCAGTATTTTAATGGCAAACCAAAGGGTGCTGGAGCAAAATGAAAAACTACACTGCAAAAAATCTCCATGTTTTTACTTGTTTTCAATGCAGGTTATAAACACTGTATATATTTAAAATAAAAAAAATACAAGATTAAATTACATGTAAATATAGAGATGTATTGCAGTTCAGCTAACTACTCACAGATTGTGGTACTGTTGCTAAAGGAGAAAAATACAAACTACCACTTCCATTACCGGGCAAAGTGGACAAGGCCACCTCAAGATGTTTGTAACAATGGCTCAAATATTATAAGCTAGCTGTATATCATCCTAGTTCTTTAAAATGGTTAAATGTTTGCATCTTGGTTGCAGAGGACTGATGGCGCTGCAGACTCTCTATAAACTGCAGAACCTGACTGGCAAACCTATCCACCAGCTCTTTGACTACATCTGTGGAGTCAGCACAGGTACACTACTGTAACTGTTTGTATTTTTGTCTTCTCACATAGCTTATCCTATAACCCTGACCCTGTAGAATAGAATGAATAGAAGGAAAGAATAGAATAGTAGAATAGAAGGAAAGAACAATGTATAAGCACATACCAAATAGCCTTTTTGTGTTGATGTATGTACAGCTCACCAGCCTTAAAATATAAAATCAAAATAATAGGGATTTCTCATAACTTGTGCTAATAAGGATGCTGCCAACCCTTTTAATTGCCCCTCAAATCACCCTTTGTACACTAGTAGTTCACACTCCTCTGCCTGCTAGGTGCCATCCTGGCCTTCATGCTCGGGGTGTTCCAGATCCCCCTGGATGAGTGTGAGGAGATGTACAGGAAGCTGGGCTCAGATGTCTTCAAGCAAAATGTCATCGTCGGAACCGTCAAGATGGGCTGGAGCCACGCCTTCTACGACAGTGAAGTCTGGGAAAATATTCTCAAGTCAGTTTGCAAGACTCTTTCCTTCCTTCCCTCCTTCCTTCCTCCCTTCTAACTGTGATTCATCCCTTCCATCCTTTCCTGATCCCTTGCTTTTGTCCCTCCATGTACTACCTTCCTTCTTTGCTTACTTTTCTTTCTTCCTTCCTTCCTTCTATCAGCAATGATTGATTTCAAAGTGACCTGTGAGATCAAATTAATTTTAAATTTGTCTTTCTGTTTTCCCTAGGGAACGGATGGGTGAGGGGCTTATGGTCAAGAGTGCCAGGGACCCAAACTGCCCTAAAGTAAGCCCTACTTATTGCTTGCTTATTCTTGTTTTCTTGTCTTGCCCTTTGGAACACACCTATGTTAAAAGTGCTTTATAAGTGCTTTTTATAAGACAACTTGGCATGTTCCTCTGCTAATGTGTTTACTTAATCTGGCCACCAGGTGTCAGCAGTGAGCACCATTGTGAACAGGGGTCTGCCTCTCAAGGCGTATGTGTTCAGGAACTACAGGCTAATGCCAGGGGTGAGATCCCACTACCTTGGTGACTGCAAACACAAAATGTGGCAGGCCATTCGGGCCTCATCCGCCGCCCCGGGGTACTTCCAGGAGTTTGTCCTGGGAAAAGACCTCCACCAGGTATGAAATGGACCTGCGAGTTCAGTTTAGTTTAGTTATTTGATCATGTAAATAATAAAACACAGAAATAATAGAAAAAAATACAATTTTGTGCAGATTAGATAAAAAACCAATAGC
Source organism: Gephyroberyx darwinii (assembly GCA_900660455.1). Taxonomy (NCBI): domain Eukaryota; kingdom Metazoa; phylum Chordata; class Actinopteri; order Trachichthyiformes; family Trachichthyidae; genus Gephyroberyx; species Gephyroberyx darwinii. The sequence goes on along the minus strand of CABFOQ010000842.1, from coordinate 4,118 downwards.
CTCATTTGATAATTGAAAGTGGTGATAACAAAACTCAAAAAGGGGGAACAGATAACAACAAAATGCATAGATGACAATCAAGGTAAATAAAATAAATTGAATTTTTTTGAGTTTTTTTCAATGACATCACCTGTCTCACAAGCACTCATTCACTCTATGACAAACCCAAAGGGTCTTTACATTTCCTGAAAGTTAAAATAATGATTCTTCACCCATGAATAAAATATTATGGGTAAAGAATTACAGGTCCTACTTGTGAAAATTTCCTGAATTCAGGATATAGACACTATTTTCCCTGGATTATCATAGTGTTAATGACCTTGCCAATTTGATCCTCAGCCAATATATTTAAACATTTAACAATATTCAGTAGAATATACAAAATTACATTAAACTGCACCACTGAATGAAAGCTGCAGTGATGAAAGAGAACAGTGTGATCAATAATGTCCTGAAAATGTCCTGGCAAATGAATTTCCTAAAAACAAGTGGAACCCTCCTCTCAGTTTTTATTGGTATTATCAATGATTATCGATGATACTATAGTATATAATATAGTGATCTCCACAGGCCCATCTCTCAAAGAGGTCACAGTGTAGTGAGAGAGAACAATTGCTTGCAGTCTTACCAATCAATAGGCTTCCACTAGTGTGTGTGTGTGTGTGTGTGTGTGTGTGTGTGTGTGTGTGTGTGTGTGTGTGTGTGTGTGTGTGTCACTAGAGCCCCTAACCTTGAAAGCAATCTCCGAATTGGCACAAACATCTCTGCTGGGAGAGAGAAAGCGAGAGTGAACAAAGTGAGATGGAGGTAGAGTGAGAGAACCCTTGGTCCCAGTGTGTTCCCTCCACATCAAAGGCCTGGTCCTCTTACTCAGCCTGCCTTACTGGAGCGAAATGGGAAGAGCTTCTGATTCCTCACAAAAGAGAATATCCAACAGGGCTCTTGTCAGTCAGACAACTATTATCTAAAAGCACGTTTCAGGTGGTCCACACTGTGGAAGGATCTTGCAGTGTGTCACTCTAGTGTTGGTAGCAGTGTCATCAAATGTGTGGAATATAGAGAGCCACAATCTGGCTCTATACAGTGGACTGTAGCACTGTAAATTAACCCAGATGAAAACATGCCAATGGCGTCAAACCACGTCTTGAAGTGAATCCCAGTCCACTTAAACTAGTTGACAAAACTGGGGCCAGGAGAGAAATATGGAACCATTTTGTTTACAGAGCTAACAAAGATGGACACCCAATCAACATACCAAAATCCCATGTGCAAAAGTTGCTAAAAAGAAGTGTGGAAACACGTTTTCTTGTTTGCTGTGGTATTGTAGTAGCAGCATCACATTTTTAGATATCAAAGTTAGTATTGGCAACAAAGTAAATTCTGATATCATGACGATACTGTAGCCTGCTGTTTAGAAACTGGTCCTTTAACCAAAAGGTCACAGGTTTGACCCCCACATCTGGCCTTGGCATAGCCTCTCAGGAAATGTGGCACCCAGTGTATTGATTGATCAGACTGCAAGGAAATGGCTCTTTAAGACTAAACTCTAGTTGTGTGAAGAGGACCTCTCTGAGATTACTTATTATTGATCTCCACAGTCACACCTCTCAGTCATTGTTAATGCTGATATGGGGATGCTTCCCAGAGAAGAATTCCTTTGCCAGGACATTTTTATGATCTTATTAATCACATTCCTCTCTCTCTAATCAATGCAGTTTGCATTCAGTGGTGCTATTTCAGCCAATATCTACCAATCACCAGCTATGTATCCCGCTGAAGTATCTTTGAACAAGACATTAAACTCCTACCCACTCATTCGTCATCATACTGGATAGGAACATCCACTAAATAACTAAAATGGAAATGTAAGTGGCCTGCACTGCAGTTGGATACATAATCGTACAATGCTTGGATAAATGTTAAATACATTAGCAATCAGCATGAGATGATGGATCAATCTGATACTTGGCTGCACAGCATTGTGTTAAAATGCCACGCTAGTGGCTGTCTGCATGACAGGTCTCACATCACTTATTTGCTTTCCCACATTGACCAGTGATGCAGTTCATTAGGTAATTGATTCTAGTCCTGTTTCTGTTGAGTCACTATTGGCTGTGGACTATGTACCTGAGAGAGAGAGAGACTGGGAGAGCAAAGGTACTGCCTGTTAGGTTCAAGAAGTAGGAAGTCAGTGAATGAAAAATCAAGCTGCTTTCAAGTAACCACACCTAATACTTATCAACCCTGTCTGACAGAGTCAAGTGGTTTACTTTCCTTCCTCTTATGTAAAGAGGAAAGCCACAGACACACACACACGCATATACATGCATACACCGATAAGCTGATCCATGTTAACAGAGGAGAATAATACAAACCTTTTCCTATACCTAGAATCTCACTAGTTGTCAGTATTGGTATAGCATCTCTACACACCTCCACTGGGGACAGGATTATTTGCTACATGTATTGCCAGGGTGCTCTGGCTTTGGCCCTTAAACTTCTTATTACTTGTCACTTGTAATATTTGTGATCTATGATTTTAAGCTTATTATACTGTTGCACTAATTATAAGTCACTCTGGATAAAGGCGTCTGCTAAATGGAAGTATGAAGTACGATAGTACGATTATTGTAATTTACTTGTTAACACTGTGATATTTTATGCTGTTCAGCTCCATAGATTGCAGCCCCTTTGGGAGCTGTTCAAATAGAGTCATTGTAAATTGTGGTGATTGTAATTTATTTCTTAGGCCAGATGTCTTTAGATGGTCTGGCAATTACGCAGGCTTAAGCCTTGGCTTTATTTTGATAACCCCACTTTGGCAAGACTAGCCTTGCCCCTCCATCGAAACAATTATTTTCTCTCCCCTGACATCTCCTAATACTAGAGTCCCAGCCTTTGCGATGATATAGTCAGTAACAGATCCTAATTCCCAATCCTTTTCATATTTACCATTCCAGGCCTTGATACTCTGAAAACAAATGGCCGACTAGGGAAGCTATTGACAGTTGCAGTCCGTCTGTGCTTGTCCAGATCATGGCACCAGACACAGTGGCTGGGACATCTCAGAATTCACCATACGCCTTCACTGCTTTGTCAGCTAGCTAGATTTTTAGAATAGAGAATATTATGTCACTTAAAACACCTAAAACGTGTTATTGTGTCTTTGTGTTCACATCTCTGTATAAAGGATCTGTTTTGAGTTGTTTTGGAAGGAGATAGGGAAGCATGGGAAGATGGAGAGTGAATGAGCTGTGTGTGTTGTACTCCACATTCCTCTTGGAGCTGCAGTGTTCTGTAGACAGTTTGAGCTACAGTTGCCACCCACCTGTCTCACTCCCTCTCTAGTTTTCAGCACCCGTGGTGGTATTTCTCAGGGGAAATCTGCCATTGCAGAGGATCAAACATATACACACACACACACACAGTGGAGAGAGACTCATTCACAGACTTCATGTAGAGATAGTTGACCTATTTCTCACTGTACCAAGGTTTCTTTGTTATCGCAATCCACCCTTATTGTGTCGTTGCCTAATGCCCAGCGATTTGCCTCCACGAGGACGCTGTCTTAGTCCTGGCACACACACGATCTGCATTTCAGCGGCATTTGCATCAAGGCATTAATGGTGTTAATAGTCGTTCTATATCTGTGGACTATGACACACTCACACGCAAGCACCCAGTGTACTTGTTATCACAGGCGGGCGAATGGCGAATTAATCTCTTCTGCCTCAGGTGATTTGAGCGTATCACACCCAGCCTCAGTCCACAGAGTGTGTATACACAGTCGCACACACACACCCCATGTACCCACAACAACGCGTAGGACTGTGAGAGAGCCTCACGCTACCGCGACATTTTCCACTTACATAAACTGACCGGTGATTTTACCTTGGGAAATGTTTACCATTTATGTATACATTTACCATTTCCCCACATTTACCGTAACATACATGTGGCAACGTGCCACAATACTGGGGGTTCGTGACAGACAGGGACAACACCGAGGGAGAGTCAAGTGGCCAGCATGGCCGTTTTATTTGCAGCACAACAGTCACAACATAAACCCGGCCCGGGTCTTGACGGCAGCTGTTCGGCGCCGTCTCCCTCCGCTGGCG